>CM070819.1:46752886-46845386 GCA_036326025.1 Chrosomus eos
ACATCCCATCTAAAACTTTCCACAGTCAGAATCAATTACACATCATGTCACAAAACACATTACCATTCAGTTCTGATCAAACTTTCCCTGTGTCTCTATGCTTGAGGATTCAAGAAACTGGATGGATATTGCATAATGGATGTTCTGAGGGCCATCATCCATTATGTTGTGTGGGGAATAGAGGTGATGCCTGAAGTGTGAGCTCAGATGAGTTATTCTTGCCAGTTCAATTTCGAGGGGAAAAGAGCATCTGATGATGTTATATACGTGCATTTTATATTTGTCTGAACACATTTGCAAACCCCACAAAAATATTTGTATTTAATTAAATTTGAGCTAAAGGTCAAATATGCTGTCATATTTAATTAGTGATTTGCTTTGGGGAATTTCAGTCTGTCCCATTTAAAAAGAAAGGAGCTGTACTTGCATGTCTAGAAAATAGCTGCCTGAGGGTGTTGCAAAGATGAAATCTCAAAACTAGAGTTCAAAATTCCCTGTTATCTCTGTAAAGCTGCTTTGAAACAATCTGTATTGTAAAAAGCGCTATATAAATAAAGGTGACTTGACTTGACTTAAACAGGCCCAAAATTTGCCCTTCATTGAACTTTCCAAGATGCTAAATCTGGCTGATTTCCATGCTGAACCCTGTGGAAACTTAATACTGAATATACCAGTTATTTTAAAGGCAATAGTTTGTTTCTCTATACTTCCAGTTAAACACAAAGCAGTAGTGATGCATCAATCAGGATTTTTATGAGCAATTACGATTGCCGATTTTTACAAGCAAATGGGCTGATTCTGATACCAGTAGCTACAGACATGTAGCATGAGCAATTGTTTTTGGTTGTATAATTGTTTAGATTATATAATTTCAAGATTTAAAGCAAAAACAGAATGATCAGACTTTGGCTTTGTGAAATTATGATACATAAAACAACTGCACAAAAGACGAAGTGAATGAAAATGAAAGTTCACTCTCTGCCAGTAGGTGGCGCTTATGTAACAGCAGCGATATAACATTTTCTTGTTTACCACTGTACACAACGCAGTGCTGCTCTTATGAAATTGAATATGCATTTATAAAGCCAATTCACACTGCACCGACAGATGCTACGGCGACAGACACCAGCTTACAGCACTTCACCTCAGATATTCTAATTCCAACTCACCATGTTCAACAGGCAAAAAAAGCCCCATGAGACACTAACAGACACAGAAAGGGATAAAGGCCAGTTCACACTCCACTATTAGACGCAAACCAGCGCCGACAGTCACCAGTGAAACAAGCTCCGATAGATGCCAACAGACTCAGACAGGGGTAACACACCGATCCGACAAAACCCGGCGAAGTGTGTGTTCCGTCTGTCGGTGCAATGTGAATTGGCCTATACGAAGGCTGAGGAAAAGAAAATGTCTTTTAAACTTTTCTGAAGACAATAAGTTCCCCTTACTGATAGATGCATATAACCCCCCCACCATTTGAATATTGACAGTTTTCTTCCAATATTTCGAACTGTGTCAGATACAGTATTTTCTCTCTTGTGTCCATCTTCAGCGTGTCCCGTCTCTAGCCTTTGTTAACGTCCTCCTGTTTCCAGACTTTGTAATATTTCCACACAAATGTCATTTTGTGAAATTGTTGCAATGCAGTTTGTGTGCAAGTCCGGAACAGATATAATGGGCTCCTTGCACATAGCAACCTGACGTCATATCCGCAACGGGTAAATACGGCTTGCTCTCCTCTCTTCTGTTTGAAGGCGTACAGACACAACGTAGACATTTTCCGCCTAATACTAGAAAACAGTACAGCATGTAGCCTAATGTAAGCTAGCAAACTAACGTAAGCCATAAAGTTGAGTATATAACTTACCTTAATATCGGTGGATATATGAAGAGACATACATTTTAAAGCCCTTCTCTCTAATTTGCTGGTAGGTGATTTGGAGGAGGACTTACAAAGGCGATATACGTCCGTTATTGTAAGTTTCGGCAACTCTTGTAAACATCTCATCTCATAGTGTAGAATAGCGCCGGAAAAGACGAGGCCGCATTTCCGGTAAGGAAGTAGTTACGTGCAAGGAGCCCATTTTTTGCACATTCCTTGGTTGCTCAGGTGCATGTATTAACCTCACATGATGATTTGGGTAAAACACAACATCGGATCATCTGACACGATTTAATCCTGTTGTGTTTTACACTTTGTCATTTTAAAGTTGCCTATCATTCTGTGCTTCCTAGAAAGATACGCTCTCCAAAAACATCTCTCATCTCTCAGATAAATGGCAGCAGTGATGAAAATAGAAGGGTAATCATTTATATGAGATAACAGAAGCGTAGTGACCAGTCTTTGCCACCCACAGTCTGACTCCATGGCAGATCATCACTCTTCTTGTCTTCCATTGTTATAATCCTCCTGCTCGCAGTAATGAAGGGCTAACAGAAGGAAGAAACACTTTAAGCTCTTGTGCTGAAGATTTCTGTATTTAAGTAAAAAGTAATTTAGCAACATTTCAATTTCAACCCAGCTAACAGGGAACATTCTGAGAATGTTCTGTCCAGTTCTTTTAAAGTTATGAACAAACTTCTTCCAGTAATGTTAATAGAATATTTGTTAAAAGTTATTTGGTCTTTAATAATGTTTTCAGAACATTGCTTTCCCATAATGTTTGCAGAATGATAATATGAAATGTTCCCTTAAGGGATAGTTCACCCAAAAATGAAAATTCTGTCAGTAATTACTCACCCTCATGTCGTTCCAACCCTGTAAGACCTTCGTTCATCTTCGGAACACAAATTAAGATACTTGTGATTAAATCTGAGAGCTGGATCACTCCTCCATAGGCTTCTAAGGGATTGAAACTTGACAGCCCCGAAAAGTTATTAAAGAAATCATTAAAAGAGTCCACTGACTACAGTGGCTTAATCTTAAGTTTATCGAGCTACGAGAATATTTTTTTGAGCACAAAAAACAAACAAAAATAGCGACTCTATTCAAGTATTCTCTTTGTGCCTGGAGATTTCACGTAGTGTATTGTGTTATTGAATGTCACATGCATCAAACACATGACCAGCGTCGGCCAATAGTGAGCCTACGTGTGACGTATAACACAGAAGCGCTGCGCTGTTACACTACGTCAACAGCTTAGGAGAATGACACGGAAGAGAAGAGATGGTTGAATAAAGTCGTTATTTTTGTGTTTTTTTGCACGCAAAAAGTATTCTCGTCGTTTTATAAACTTGAGCACTGTAGTCACTTGGACTCTTTTAACGATTTCTTTAATAACTTTTCGGGGCTGTCAAGTTTCAATCCTTTAGAAGCCTATGGAGGAGTGATCCAGCTCTCAGATTTAATCACAAATATCTTCATTTGTGTCCTGAAGATGAACAAAAGTCTTACGGCGTTGAAACGACATGAGGGTGAGTAATTACTGACAGAATTTTCATTTTTGGGTGAACTATCCCTTTAATGTTTATATACCAAGAAAAAAAATGTGGACGTTTTTACAGAGCCACGCACATGACATCCGTGGGAAAAATATTTATATTATTATATTATAATAAGTATATTATATTACTAATACGTTAGCATGTTTTACTAATTCGTTCACTGTTTTTTTTATTTTTTTTTTTATAGTTATTCTTGAGGGAACATGAGGGAACAAATTAGTAATATATATGTATATAATATTTTTCAACGTCATGTGCAGGGATCCATAAGTTTTGACCGTTCAGAGAACATTCGAATTTCATAACTTAATGGGAATGTTAGCAGAATCTGGAAAGTTGTACTCAAGCAAAGTTCTTCCACCCAGGAACTCATCTTGCAGTGAAAGCCACAGTGCCTGGAGTGTCAATTACAACTATATTTTTACCTGAGAAGAAGTGGGGAAGTGTATAAAAATCTGCCACTTTCCCATGTGCAATTCCTGAAAAGGCTGTATAAACAAAAGGGAGCCGTAAGGGAGATATGCGTTGAGAAACACAGATGAGCGCTGATAGAGAAGGCCTTGATGTGGCGGTGATGAAGCCGAGGATGAGTACACTGAGCTCCGCTTCATTCATCTTGCCCCACAGCAGACAGGCTGCAGTAATGACTCCCTGGAGAACACGACTCTAACTCTGACCTTGAATACACATCTTCTGCCAAAGCAGTACGGCACTCCCTCGGGGACTACCTACCTAGCGTGTGTGGGGTTTGGCGGAAAAAGGAAATCTTCGGAAACAGAAATTGAAAAAGTTGTTGTTGTTGTTGCTGCAGTTGTTGTTTGTTTTGCTCATTCTGAGAAACCTCTACCAACACATCCAAAAATTGTTAATATTAATGATTTAGTAGAGTGAATCACTGAACAGGGTTGGGGCTGAGAGAATAACCATGTCAAGGCTGTTGTTACGCTCCTGTGAATGAGGGAAATGTGTACTTGTCAGGTTTTGCAGTCCTTGTGTGGAACGATCACATAAAAAACTGATTTGCATTTGGTGGAAGAAATAGCACGTGCGAGACAGAACAAGAATTGTGTAAAAGTTTAAGGCAAGTTTAGGTGCAAGTCTTTGGTTATGAGATGCTGATTCAGCATTGTCAATGTCATTACACTCAGTCGGCTTTCTGTCTGGCGTTAGTGCATGAAAATCAACACACAAAACAGAGTATATTCTATCTTTTAGAGTTGTCAAAAAGTACCAACTTCGGTACCAAGTCGGTGCTGAAATTTAAAAATGCCATCACTGACAAACACAGTCAGTGGGTTATTTTCAGTTTCTTAGGTAATTGCTTAGGTAAATTTATATTTAAAAAATACATAAAGTTTAATATAAAGATATCAATAAATAATAACTAATGTACTAATGTAGTAACTAATAACTAATATTAGTTTTAATAACTAATATTAACATAAATGTTCATTAATTGGAATAAAGATTATTATAAATTATAAATATTACGCAAGCTAAATACACTTAAACTAAAAAATAGAAATGTTGCCTTTGTCACTAACTAGGGGTGTCACAATATATCGCAATACAAAAATGCAACAGTATGTGACAATATATATTGTGTATTGATTATCCAAAATAAAACTGAGTTTACTTTAGTTTCAGCACTACATTAAACTACTATAAATAATGTTGAATATAATGTATAAAAATCCAATGGGGGAATATTTGAGGGTCCTGATAATGCCAAATATATTATGTTCCCAGTAAAAAGTGGCCAATATTATTTTAAATATATATAGTCAGTGACAGAGTGGTCTGAAATAAATCTGTATTTTCAGCTTCAGAATCATAAATATTTTTAATCTGGTGTCACTATTGTCTCGTGCATTGGGTTACCAGCAAAAAGTCCAAGCCTATTAATTTCCACCCACAATGGAATATCAAATTTAGCATTTTAATCAACAGTACATTTTGTGTTTACCTTTTATGTCTTGGAGTATCGCAATACTATTGTATTTTGAGTTCAGTATCGTGATCATGTATCGAATCATGACATGTGTCACGGATGATACAGGAGACAGACAGTCGGTAAGTGAAATAGTGTTTATTTTAGGAACAGCAGAAGCAGACGGAGTTATGGTGAGTATCTTAACAGATGATAATTGGATGGACTTAGCCACAGGAATAACCAGAGTCTCTCTTTCAGATGATGATGACCCGTCACTGGAAAGGGTTGCAGTT
The DNA here is from genome assembly GCA_036326025.1 of Chrosomus eos. Classification (NCBI taxonomy): domain Eukaryota; kingdom Metazoa; phylum Chordata; class Actinopteri; order Cypriniformes; family Leuciscidae; genus Chrosomus; species Chrosomus eos. Next base: position 46,758,560 of record CM070819.1, read on the forward strand.
GGACGGCTGGGAACTGAAGACGGCAGATGATGATGAAGATAGTCCGATAGGAACAGGTGAGTAGCAGGTAAGTAGCAGGTAAGTCTTTGGTATAGCATGGAGAGTCTGAGTGTCAATGTAACGACGAGACCAGACAATGACTGTGAGAGTGAGAGTGGTATTTAAAGGTGGTGGGATGATGAGGTGCAGGTGATGGTGATTAGAACTCAGGTGATAGTGAACGAGTAAATGAGTGAGTGGGAGGAGAGTGTGGATCTGCTGGAATCCTGACAGTACCCCCCTCCTCCGAGGCGGCTCTTGACGACTGCGAAGAGGGATGAGTTCGACGACGAGGTCTGCCACGGGGCCTGGGAGCTGGGCGATCAGGATGATTGGCGTGGAATTGTTGAAGGAGAGTTGGGTCCAGGATGTCGTCCCGAAGAACCCACGACCGTTCCTCAGGACCGTAGTCCTCCCAGTCCACTAGATATTCCAGCAGAGGACCTCGTCGCCGCGAATCCAAGATGGTGCGGACTCTGTATATGGATTCGTCCTCTACCGGGATAGGAGGAGGAGGTTCGATGGCCGGGTCAGGTTCTGTGGGAGGAGAGAAGACAGGTTCAATGAATGGTTTTAACAGAGACACATGGAATGATGGTGAAATCCGGTACTGTCGAGGGAGATTGAGTCTGTAGGTGACCTCGTTCAGCTGCCTCTGCACGGTAAATGGACCGATGTATCGAGGACTCAGCTTACGGCAAGGCAGGCGGAGGCGCATGTCCCGGGTCGAAAGCCACACCTTCTGTCCTGGCACATACTGAGATGGTTCGATCCGATGACGATCCGCTTGGTCCTTGTGTCTCCGCACTGCCTGCTGTAGATGCACGTGAGCCGAGTCCCATACCCCCTCGCTCTGCTGGAACCAGTAGTTTACTGCTGGTACGTCCGAGGGCTAACCAGACCAAGGGAAGAGAGGAGGTTGATAGCCGAGGATACATTGGAAGGGGGTGAGACCGGTGGTGGACTGTTGAAGAGAGTTTTGTGCGTACTCGGCCCACGGAAGGTACTGGCTCCAGCTGTCCTGGTACTGGTGGCAATAAGTCCGCAGGTAACGTCCAATCTCCTGAATCTTTCGCTCAGTCTGGCCGTTAGTCTGAGGATGGTATCCAGATGACAGGTTTACAGTTACTCCGAGGAGCTTGAAGAAAGCTCGCCAAACTCTTGATACAAACTGAGGGCCTCGATCCGACACTATGTCCTCTGGGATGCCGAAGTTTCGGAATACGTGAGTGAAGAGGGCTTCGGCGGCTTCAAAGGCGGTAGGGAGTCCAGGTAAGGGAATCAATTTACAGGCCTTTGAGAATCGGTCCACGACCACAAAGACGCAGGTATGGTTGTTAGATCTGGGCAGGTCCGTCATGAAGTCTACCCCGATATGAGACCATGGACGACGAGGAAGCGGAAGAGGGACTAGCTTGCCTTCTGGTAGTCTTCGGGGAGTGTTGGTAACGGCACAGACTGAGCATCCTTTGACGTAGCGAGCAACATCCTGAGAGATGGTTGGCCACCAGTACCGATTACTGAGGAGCGAGAGGGTACGCCTGCTACCTGGATGTCCAGAGCCCGGAGTGGTATGAGCAGAGTCCAGAAGGGCCGTTCGAAGGTGACGTGGTACGAAGGCACACCCCTCTGGACCTCCCGGCGGAGCGGGATGAAGGCGGTTCTCTTGGGATATCTGCTGGTCGATGTCCCAGACGATAGGACTTACAAACACGGCTGGAGGGAGGATAGGTTCTGGGAGAGGGTCCTCACTTGACGGATGATACAGACGGGATAGAGCATCTGCCTTACAGCTCTTAGAACCGGGTCGGTAGGACACAAGGAAGTCAAAGCGTGTGAAGAATAGTGCCCATCGGGCCTGGCGGGGATTAAGTCTCTTAGCCTCTCTGAGGTACTCCAAATTGCGGTGGTCGGTAATGACCTCGAAGCGATGGTTTGCTCCCTCCAGCCAGTGTCTCCACTCCTCTAATGCCAACTTGATGGCGAGCAGTTCTCGATTTCCAATGTCGTAGTTCCGCTCCGCCGGGGACAGCTTTTTAGAGAAGAAGGCACATGGATGGAGTCTGGGAGGATCACCCTGCCGCTGTGACAGGACCGCCCCGACTCCGGTGGAGGAAGCATCCACCTCTACAACGAAAGGGATCTCTGGGTTCGGATGAACTAGAACTGGGGCGGTCTGGAAGGCTTCCTTTAGGCGTTTGAAGGCTGAGATGGCTTCGGGCGATAAGGACAGAGATTTGGGCCGGCCTCTGAGGGAAGAAGTCAATGGAGAGCTGATGTGACTGTAGTTGTTGATAAACCTTCGGTAAAAATTGGCAAATCCTAGGAAACGTTGGAGGTCCTTTACCGTAGAGGGTTGAGGCCAGTTTTGGATAGTCTCCACCTTCCTCTGGTCCATCCGAACTCCATGTTGGTCGATGAAGTAACCCAGGAACTGAACTGAAGGGGTATGAAACTCACACTTCTCAAGTTTGAGGTAGAGCTTGTGAGCTCGCAGCTTTTCCAGGACAGCAGTGACATGGCGATGGTGTTCCGAGAGAGATGAGGAATAAATGAGGATGTCATCTATGTAGACCACCACAAACTTATTTAGATATTCCCGGAAAACCTCATTCATGTACCCCTGAAAGACTGCTGGGGCGTTGGACAGCCCGAAAGGCATTACCCGGTATTCATAATGTCCAGAGGGAGTGATGAACGCCGTCTTCCACTCATCACCCCGACGAATTCGGATGAGATTATATGCACTGCGAAGATCAAGCTTCGAGAAGATTCGGGCTCCACGCAACTGTTCCAAAGCTGCTGGGACCAGAGGAAGGGGATAGCTGAATTTTACTGTTTGAGAGTTGAGATGGCGATAGTCAATGCACGGCCGCAGGCCTCCGTCCTTTTTTGCCACGAAGAAGAAGCTCACAGCGGCAGGGGAAGTAGATGGACGAATGAACTCCTGTTCGAGGGCTTCCTCCACATACTCCTCCATGGCCTTCTGCTCCGGGATGGACAAAGGGTACACACGGCCTTTAGATAGAGTAGCTCCAGGTAGCAGGTCGATAGCACAGTCCCATGGCCGATGAGGTGGAAGTTTGGTTGCCAACTGTTTGCTGAAGACGTCCTGGAACGCCCTGTACTCCACTGGAATTTCCACCTGATGTTTTACCTCGGGACTCTCGATACTGGTGGAACAGACGGAAATCTCGGATCTTCCCTCAGGAGGTGAGTATACCATGGAGGATTCTTGGCTGACTTTCTTAACCGGTGCTAGACAGGAATGGAAACACTGTTCTCCCCAGTGAAGGACTTCTCCAGAGCTCCAGTCGATTGTAGGTTGGTGTTGGATCATCCAAGGGCGTCCCAGGATGAGCTCAGCAGTTGACTCCTCCAGCACCATAAAGGAAATCTCCTCCGAATGTAGACATCCTAGGCGGAGCGTCAGTGTGGGAGTAACGTGACGAATTCGACCTCGACCCAGCGGCTTACCCTGGATAGTCTGTACGCGAAGGTCCTGATGACTCTTGAGTTTACGGATATTCAATTTCTGGAGGAGTTGCGTCGATATGAAGTTCCCCGCCGAGCCAGAGTCGAGGAGAGCTTGTGCAGAGACACATACAAGAGGGGTTAGTAGATGAACTGTTGTACGGTTCAGGGTAGCCATCTTGGGTGGAATTTGAATTGTACTCACCGCTGGGCGTTGAGGCCGAATGGGACAGGTGTCGATGAGATGCCCGTTACCTCCACAGTATAAACAGAGACGGTTCTGGATGCGTCGCTGACGTTCCGTGAGAGAGAGATGTGTGGAATCCACTTGCATGGGCTCTGGTGCTGGAGGGGTGACAGATGGAGCCGTGGGCGGAGGATGTGCAGCGGTCGTGAGCGTTTCACAGGCCGTCAAACGTTGAGACACTCGGAGAGTCTTTTGAATAAGATTTTACAGTCCCAACGAATCCTCGTAGACCACAACTAGCTGTCTGATGTTCGGATTGAGACCATGACGAAAAGCAGTGATCAGGGCAGTTTCATTCCAACCGCTGGATGCCGCCAGCGTGCGGAATTGGAGAGCATATGTGCTCACAGAGGATTTGCCTTGACGGAGATTAAATAGTTGATCATGTACCGACAAATCCGAAGCAGTCTGTCCGAAAACCTCTTTAAAGTGTTGGCAGAAACTTGGTAATGATTTAATCACAGGAGAATCAGAATTCCACAGGGATTGAGCCCACTGGAGGGCTCGACCGGACAGCAGTGAGGTGATAAAGGCTACGCGAGCTGAATCATTGGTGAATTTATGTGCTTGTATCTGGAAGTAAAGTGAAACTTGAAGTAAAAAAACCGCTGCAATCCTCCGCCTCTCCGGAGTATGTCGCTGGTTGGGCCATGGGACTTGCAGAGGCAGCTGACGAAGCAGCGGGTGTTTGCGGAAGTGGTTGTCGGCGGGCAGACTGAAGGATATCCTCGGGAATCATAGGCGGATTAGCTGGTGGCGAGGGAAGTAACGACTGACGAACAGCTTGAACCAGTTCCAGGAATGGATCAGGGGATGGATTTTCTCCGGGCTCCGTTGGGTTCTGCATTTTGTGGTCTGGTCTTCTGTCACGGATGATACAGGAGACAGACAGTCGGTAAGTGAAATAGTGTTTATTTTAGGAACAGCAGAAGCAGACGGAGTTATGGTGAGTATCTTAACAGATGATAATTGGATGGACTTAGCCACAGGAATAACCAGAGTCTCTCTTTCAGATGATGATGACCCGTCACTGGAAAGGGTTGCAGTTGGACGGCTGGGAACTGAAGACGGCAGATGATGATGAAGATAATCCGATAGGAACAGGTGAGTAGCAGGTAAGTAGCAGGTAAGTCTTTGGTATAGCATGGAGAGTCTGAGTGTCAATGTAACGACGAGACCAGACAATGACTGTGAGAGTGAGAGTGGTATTTAAAGGTGGTGGGATGATGAGGTGCAGGTGATGGTGATTAGAACTCAGGTGATAGTGAACGAGTAAATGAGTGAGTGGGAGGAGTGAGTGAATGAGTGGGAGGAGAGTGTGGATCTGCTGGAATCCTGACAACATGAGGTTATATTACACCCGTATCACTAACTGAAATAAAAGTTGAAGTTTATAAACTAAACTAAAACTATATACAAATAAATGAATGGTAAATAGAAATATATTTTTAAAAAACTATGAAAATGGCAAAAGCACATAAACATACTAAAACTGCTATTTATATAAGTAATATGAAAATAACACTGAAAATAAGATGGCATACTGATGCAATAAAGAACCAGAGAGGAAACAAAAATTTCTCTTTGACAGTGGCAGAGAAAAAAAACTGCTTGCAAATCAACACACGTCGAATATGTGACAGAGGCTTAGAGACTTAATTTCTCATTTAATTTATCAGAATGTGTTTGATTTAAATCTTCAAATGTTCCGACTGCCAAGAAAGAAGAAACACTTGTTTTGATAGCTGCTACAAAGACTAGCGTTTGAAAAATGAGGCTTAAAAATGTGAAGTTTTGTAGAGAGGCTAAGAACCAGCTAGTGGTTGTTGACATAGCAACCCTCTCCTTATCCGTAATGAAATCCCTGACAGAATACTCGACAAACAAGATCAAGGCTGGGTCCCGATACTCAGGGACTATTTGATGCGCCCCCTTTTTCCAGTGAGGAGGAGCAAACATCAAAGAGGAGCTGTGAGGTCTGCAAATGTGAGACATTACCTTGAAAGCGTCTTCAAAGACAGCATCCTTAAATAATCTGCTTAATGGTATAAAAATGGCTAATTGACAACTTGAATGTAGTAATTTCCCACCTGAGGGCTGTTCAGTGCAAGGGGAAGGCAAATAATTAGCAGAAGTCAATAAAGTTCAGAAAACAGTCACAAATACGTGGAATAGTGGTGTTTTTGTTTTGTTCAAGAGGTGTCTTTGCGTGTGTTAGTCTATAGTGGAATATTGTTATATTGCATTTTATAAATTACTATCTATCTATCTATCTATCTATCTATCTATCTATCTATCTATCTATCTATCTATCTATCTATCTATCATCTATATATCTATCTATGGTTATGCATTGGCTTAGGTGTAATTCTGTAATTCACCAACTCCATTGGATCCTCAAACTGTCTGTCAAAGCTCATAACCCGCCTCTATCATGAATGAAGTGTCGCATACACATTGGACCGTCTCTGCTTGTTTGCAATGCAATGCTAAATAAAGAACTGGTTCTTTGAATAAGTACAGCATTTTATTTACTCAAGAAACACTATATGTGTAAAAGATAATGTCTTATGTATTTGAGGAGCAGAGAAGAGCGTCTTAAAAGTCTAGCATTTGTCGTCGAGCCATAGTCTTAAATAGCCTGTGTGTAGCACTTCGTCTTTAATTTTGGCCAAATGACTGAAAAAACTGAGCGCACACATAGCTAAAATAAACATCATAACCTGCGAGTTGATGAAAACAATGCGATGCTCTTAGATGTGGCCGTTCTAATGATGGACAAAAAATGAATGTCCAAATACCTTGTAAATCCATTTGAGCTTAATTTTTTTGTTGTTTTTGAGTTTTTTGGAGATATGAGGTTACCAGCTTGATATTAGATCAGGTCTGAACACAGGTCCTCTAACACACTCAATGAACAATATACTATAGCACTAATGACACATCTTACATCTTACAAAAGTATGAGGACTGCCACTGGTCTTCAGTAAATAACCCATTGGATTTCAACAATAAGGCCATTAAAGTATCATTTTGACCTTTTAACCTGTGTTTTGTTTTGGATCCATGTTAGGTTCAATAACAAACTTGGCCCAGTTAAAGCCCCATATGCAGCATGTGGCAGCCACAGTTGAGAGGCTGGCAAAGCAAGACTGGCAACGAACACCAGGCCAACCGACTGAACACACCTGTCAACACAGATTAGGATTAATAGACAGATTCAACTTGGATTCACCCCAACGGGCTGCTGACCAGCTAGTATGAATGACTGGACGATGAATGTGGCCCTTTCTTGAAAAATTAGTTTATTGCATCATGATCTCAAAATCAAAATGTGAACTGGGTGTGTGTTGCCACTAAAGTGGATATTCATCAAAGAATCCTATAAAATCAGCATTTTTCACTTTTCACAAATAAGAAAAGTTTCTTGAGCAGCAAACCAGCATATTGATTTCTGAAGGTTCATGTGACACCGAAGATTCGAGTAAAATCCTGAAAATGTTTAATTGTATCATGAATAAACTACATTAATTAATTACAATATCCATTCCAAATCAAAATAGGCAGCGTCATGGAGCACAGCCCATTATTGTAAAGTCCTACCATCTATAAAGGAAGTGAACAGCAAATCCCAGGTGACTCTGAGAAGGTGAGCCATGCATTTTGTTGCCAGAACCTGTCAAAAGATTTTCCCGTGTCCTTCTCCCTTCTGGCTCTAGATGCATCCATGCATTAATGATTTAAATTAGGACGCACATCATGCATTGTGTCATCCCGTATCACACCATTTTACTTTCCTCTCCTGATTCCATTATTACCTGAACTAATGGCTGTTTGGCTCTTGGGCCAGAGCCGAGACTAAAACAATGACATTGAAGCCTGATCACGTCAAACTAATGCTCAATGTCATACAAAAATGTCAAGTTCTATTTAACACTTTTTGCATTAAAAAGTAGGGTTGAGTTAAACATAAAAAAAAATACATTTTGATAATAAAGTAACAAAACAAGATATAAACACAATGGCATGAAATAAAGTCACGATTACCTATTTTTAATTATTATTCTGAAATGGTTTCCATGATAACATCATTTGCACTGAAAGGCTTGAGGGGAATGTAATTTGCATGTTCGTGCAAACGTGTCATTTGCTAGATGTGAGTGGAGATGTTTATGTGTGGGTATACTTAGAGATCGTAATTTAGCCGATTAGCATGAATAGCCTCCTGTTTGTGTTTATTTTTTTATTAGCTCAATGAATATATTATGACACTGAATACATTACGTTTTTATTTACTCTGTATTTCACATCTCTCGTAATTAAACAGCTAATTAACAGCTGAGGAAAAGTGTGTACAGGCAGAGTATGTAGGCCATCTGTAGTGTCAGAAAGATAATGCAACCATCCATCACATCTATACCTGATCCAGCTCTCCGACCCCAATACATCCGCTCATGCCACTTTCACATAAGCTTACACAATCTTAAGTTTTTTTTTTGTTGTTGTTGTTGTTGTTGTTTTTTTTTTTCAAAATCGTTCTTTTGAACCAGGTTTTTTAAACCAGGTTCAGACTACACAATATTTTTGTCTGTAACAATAGTCACTGTGTCTGATTATGTGATTTTGACTCCTAAACTCTCGTCGCTTCCCGAGCAGTCATTGCTTGTCGTCTTTATCGACATGTGCAATTGTCATCATAAAGCGGAACTAGAGACTGACTTTTGGAAACAACAAGAGTGTAAACAAACACATGGCTACCATAGTGCTGTGTTAGCTTAATGCTAATTCCAGTACTCACAGGGTGGCTGAAGCACCTCTGATATCGTTCGCCAGCATCTTTTTTCACTCTGTCGTGGTAGTCCCTCGAGGAAATATCATAAAGGTATTTAAATATCCACAAACATTTCCTCCATTACATGATTGCACCCAGCAACACCGTTAGCATTGTCTCCTTTTTGTTTCGCCATGTTTGAAAGTTGTGTAGGACTACTTCTGTACTATCGGACGGCCATCGTCATTTGCGAATCACCACAACACACTACGTCAAATGGATCATGCCAAAGTCGAGATATTGTGAAGTCTGAACCTGGCATTAGTGAACTGGTTAGACCAATTTACCAAATCTGACTGAACCGTCTGAAACAGTTTGAGTTTGAGTCAGCACAGATCTACAAGTAACTAAACAAATATTCTTTATTTATTTAATCTCACTTTTCTGCTGACTTTCGATGATCCAATTCAACTATACTAATAAGCAAAAATAATTTGCAGTTTCAGTTTCAGTTCCATTTTTTTTTTATTTTTTTTTATTTTATTGCTGAAGAGTGCCGAACTTTATTTTCCTGCGTCCTATTCGTCTGCAATCCAGAATGGCAGCACAGCTAAAAGGTTTGTTTGAGCTGTGCCCTTTACTATACAGGTGTAAATTTGCATTTCTTTTAGCCTGAGGTTTATTCATTTCATGTTTGGTGTGAAAGGGCCTTTACATTTACCCAAAAAATTAATAACAAACAAGCAAGCCCAGCCCAGGTGAGAAAAAGTAACACATACGTAATGTAACACATTACAAGTAACTAATACAATTTGTTACTTTTTTTAGGGATTACTGCAATATATTTGTCACGTTTTGATGTTTTGAGTTCTGTTTTGTATCTTGTCTTCCCCTGTCTTTTGTGATTTTGGTTTAGTCCTGTTAGTTTTCCCGCTCCTCGTTTGTGTCCAATTTTCTGCACCTGTTTTCAGTTAATTATCTTGTTTAGTTCAGTTCATTTAAGCCCTGTGTTTTCCCTCAGTGTTTGTCGATCGTCGTCCTTGTATGGTTGTGTGTAAACCTTTGAAGTCCTGGAATCTTGTTCTTGTTTCATTTTGAAAGTTTCAGTTTTGTTATTAAAAACCATTATATTGAAGCTTCCGTGTCCTCGTCTTCAGCACCTGCACAAACCCTGACAGAACGATCGACCTTAACAAAAAAAACAAAAAAAAAAAATGGAGAGCTGGAAGCAGGCCTTCGTAGGAACCCGGATGGCCATATTTCGTGGGACCCGTGGAGGTCGTAGTAGGGGATGTGACCGAGTTCAGGTGGTCCCGAGTCCAGTATGGCCTGAGCCCATTGCATGCACGCCAGAGCCTGACCCGTTTGCCGACCTTCCTGAGCTTCTTCCCCAGAGCCTTCACCGCTGGTCCCGTCCAGCCCAGTCAAGCCTTCGCCGCTGGTCCCGTCCAGCCCAGTTGAGCCTTTGACCGCCGTCCAGCCAGAGCCTGAGCCCGTCGCCTGCCCGCCAGAGCCTGAGCCTGTCACCTGCCCGCCAGAGCCTGATCCCAGCCCCAAGCTTCCTGATGTGCTGGCCCCGTCCAGTTCCGAGTTTCCTGATATGCTGGTCCCGTCCAGCCCCGAGTTTCCTGATATGCTGGTCCCGTCCAGCCCCGAGTTTCCTGATATGCTGGTCCCGTCCAGCCCCGAGTTTCCTGATATGCTGGTCCCGTCCAGCCCCGAGTTTCCTGATATGCTGGTCCAATCCAGCACGGAGCCCGTTGACCCAGAGCCAGAGCCAGAGCCCGTTGACCCAGAGCCAGAGCCAGAGCCCGTTGACCCAGAGCCAGAGCCGTTGACCCAGACCCAGAGCCAGAGCCCGTTGACCCAGAGCCAGAGCCCGTTGACCCAGAGCCAGAGCCAGAGCCAGAGCCCGTTGACCCAGCGCCAGAGCCAGAGCCCGTTGACCCAGCGCCAGAGCCCGTTGACCCAGCGCCAGAGCCAGAGCCCGTTGACCCAGCGCCAGAGCCCGTTGACCCAGCGCCAGAGCCCGTTGACCCAGCGCCAGAGCCCGTTGACCCAGCGCCAGAGCCCGTTGACCCAGCGCCAGAGCCCGTTGACCCAGCGCCAGACCCAGAGCCCGTTGACCCAGACCCAGAGCCCGTTGACCCAGACCCAGAGCCCGTTGACCCAGAACCCGTTGACCCAGCGCCCGTTAATGTCAAGTCAGTTCCCGATCATGAGCCTGTCCTCCCCAAGAAAATTTTGGGGGGGCGCTATACGCCTTCACCGTGGCCGGCCAAAGACCCACGGAGGCCTGAAAAAAGTTCACCACCAAGGCCACCCGATGGGTCCTCACCACCATGGCCACCTGAAGGGTCTTCACCGCCGTGGCCACCTGAAGGGTCTTCACCGCCGTGGCCACCTGAAGGGTCTTCACCGCCGTGGCCACCTGAAGGGTCTTCACCGCCGTGGCCACCTGAAGGGTCTTCACCGCCGTGGCCACCTGAAGGGTCTTCACCGCCGTGGCCACCTGAAGGGTCTTCACCGCCGTGGCCACCTGAAGGGTCTTCATCGCCGTGGCCACCTGAAGGGTCTTCACCGCTGTGGCCACGCCCACAGTCTTCACCGCCGTGGCCACGCCCACAGTCTGCACCGCCGTGGCCACGCCCACAGTCTGCACCGCCGTGGCCACGCCCACAGTCTGCACCGCCGTGGCCACGCCCACAGTCTGCACCGCCGTGGCCACGCCCACAGTCTGCACCGCCGTGGCCACGCCCACAGTCTGCACCGCCGTGGCCACGCCCACAGCCTGCACCGTCGTGGCCACGCCCACAGCCTGCACCGTCGTGGCCACGCCCACAGCCTGCACCGTCGTGGCCACGCCCACAGCCTGCACCGCTGTGGCCACGCCCACAGCCTGCTCCGCCCTGGAGGCTTCCTGTACCTGCGCCATGCCCTCGTCAGCCTCCAGGGCGCCCACCCTCCCACCCCTTTGGATGTTATACGGCGCGAGGACGCGCCTTTGGGGAGGGGGGAGGTACTGTCACGTTTTGATGTTTTGAGTTCTGTTTTGTATCTTGTCTTCCCCTGTCTTTTGTGATTTTGGTTTAGTCCTGTTAGTTTTCCCGCTCCTCGTTTGTGTCCAATTTTCTGCACCTGTTTTCAGTTAATTATCTTGTTTAGTTCAGTTCATTTAAGCCCTGTGTTTTCCCTCAGTGTTTGTCGATCGTCGTCCTTGTATGGTTGTGTGTAAACCTTTGAAGTCCTGGAATCTTGTTCTTGTTTCATTTTGAAAGTTTCAGTTTTGTTATTAAAAACCATTATATTGAAGCTTCCGTGTCCTCGTCTTCAGCACCTGCACAAACCCTGACAATATTAAATATTGTAACTGTAATTGTAAACATTACTTTTAAAAGTAACTTTGCCCCAACACTGTTTATTGGGATCTTTAATTATAGATTGTGAAAAAGTGTCTGACTTCTCGTATCACTAACTCACTTATTACAAACTACAAAAAAAAATCCCTTACATTGTGATTTTGAATAATGAAGCTTATTGTCATTGATTTATTGTTTACTTTACAGCCATGATACAATATTTGCTACTGTACTTGCTATAGCCCTTGCTATTAGGAGTACGCTTGCGTATATCAAAGCTAACAGACAAATCCAGAAAAGACTCATTTTGAATTCATGAGGACTTTTGAGTCCTTTCTCTGTCAAAGCTCAGCATTAGAAGAAGAGCCGAGCTCTGAATGGAGAATAAAGTGGCATCTCACCAGAATAATGAGCCTTACAACCAGACACAAGCAATAGCTTGTAGAGGCATCAGCACAGCAGGACAAGTCTGCGCTGGCCAACATCATCAGCCCATTATTTGCAAAGCATTAACTCAGATTGTATGGTGTTGAACTGATCTCTCCATTTCTGTAATTTGCTGGCACAATCTTGCCAGTTGACAATTACAAAGCACTTCACGTTATTAAATAAGAGCTTTTTAGCATCATTACTCCCTGAAATAGACTGACAAGTATGTTAACGTATTTCCTATTGAACCAGGAAGTACTTGATGAGCGCGTCCCTTTTTTTTAATTAGACGATAATGTTTCGTTTTCACAGTTGTGAACCTTTTGCTACTTGCTCTTGCTAATGTTGTTAGAGGTTTCATGATTACTTGCAAATAGAAGTTATTTTAGTATTATTTATATACTATGATTTTTTTTTAGTTTTCATTTAAATTTTAGTTTACAGGCACACTATGTATTTTTTTAACCTTTATAATATATTATCAAAACCCTTGAGATGGTACATTGACTTACAATAGGTTGAATGACACGTCTGCCATAGCCCTGACAGTGTCTGTATCGCTTTTACTGGCAATATGTAAATTTGGGTTTCGGGTAGGAACCCGAGCACAAAAATAACTACAAAATTTGACCGCTTTACGGCATTCGTCACTTCCCCCACCTTCCTCAGATTCTGACGTGAGAGCTCAACTCTGTATGTATTCGTCATGGCCGAACCAACAGCTAACGTTACAAGGAAGAGAGGACACTATAAAAAGAAAGGGAGAGTGACAAATTAAAATCCAGGACCAGGATCAACATTGGTCCAGCGTTCGCTCGCTGGCGTGAGCTAAAGGAGGAGGAGGGGTGCCCGACCGATGCTGACCTGCCCGTCATGCTTTTGGACTAGTAAGTTAAATATATTGCTTGCACACCATCTCTTTTTTTTTCGAATTTGTTGTCTGCCTGGCCATGTTACGGAATCTATCTGGTCCTCCATTTATCCCTGGCCATCCCTTGTCGTCCTCCTTGTCCTCTCCCCATTTCGGGAGATTCTTCAAACGGCGAAGAAAATGATGACTGAAAATAAAACCTAAACTTCGGCATAAAAGTGTATATATAATGTAATATTTACAGCAAAGTCGGGAAATCGTGTAACAAAACTGATATAAGTCACAACATACTGCCGTTATTTGTAGACTTCAGTTCATGTGTGTAAAAGGACAAACAAACTGAAGCCTACAAATAACGGCAGTATGTTGTGACTTATATCAGTTTTGTTACACGATTTCATCTCCAACCTAATCAAACACACGTCTTTAATTTTCAAGCGATCCTGAAGACGTTAATTGTTTGCTTCAGCTGTGTTTGATTAGGGTTGGAGATGAACTGTGCAGGACAGACGATCGGTAGGAGCAGGATTGGGCACCCCTTGTCTGTGTGATTTACCTGATCAGACATTGTTTTCTGTTTACTTTTGTTCAATTTATTTTGTTTATATAATTTATATTATTCAAACTATCTAAAGACACGGGAGGCTGACCGGTTGACTGTTTGTTGACTTTTGCGACAGTGCTGCGGAGCTTGTGGCCTCTAGGGACGCTAGACGTGTAAGTTACAGGTCGAGCGCCACTAGTGGCCAAAAGATCCGTGGTGTGCCTTTAAGTTGTATGTGATTTTGTTATTTTATTGTTAACAGAAAATTGATTGATTGATCGATTATTTGCAAAGCATTAACTCCGATTGTATGGTGTTGAATTGATCTCTCATTTCTGTAATTTGCTGGCACAATCTTGCCAGTTGACAATTACAAACCACTTCACATTATTAAATAAGAGCTGATTGATTGATTGATTGATTGATTGATTGATTGATGATTGATTGATTGATTGATTGATTGATTGATTGATTGATTGATTGATTGATTGATTGGTTGATTGATTGATTGATTGATTGATTGATTGATGATTGATTGATTGATTGATTGATTGATTGATTGATTTTAAAGTGGCAAGTCATTCTTTTCTGCAGTAGTCAACAAAATGCCACAAATACTGTTAATAGAACTTAACTCATATTGCGTTCTGGCTGAGAACTACTAAGTCTAAAAGTCTTTGTGCAGATCTCTCTGCGTGAGCTTCAAGCCAAAGTGAATGCAAAGCCTCTGCTTGGAAACTTTCCCCAAAACCAAGATTGTGCATGAAGACTTGCACACCAGGGAATCAGCATATTCCAGCATATCAACCAAAAAAATCAGCGATTTGTTGACCAATCAAGCAAGGGAACGCAGCAAGAAGGTGTAAGCTTCTCATAATCTCACTAAGCCAGAGCTAAGCTGAGAACTCCCTTGACTTCTACCAAGGGATAAGCAGGTGCAAATATTCAGTCACCTGGTGAATGACATAAAATCATCCAACAGTCCTTGAAAAATCCTTATCTGACCGTTCATCTCACGCAGAGCCAACAGAACATCCTTTGACACTTTCAAGTAAGAAACCACCCATGCACCCTCGCAACCACATAGCAACTTAGCACCGGTCTTTTTGCAATGTCAAACACCAGAAACTAAAAATAAAATAACATAAGAGAGAACATGTATTCGTTTATGTAAGGTGAATGCTATTCTTGATTCTTTCACTTAGGGTAAAAAAGGTTCAGATAGACCATGTTTGAATAACAAGAGCAGCTTGGGCAACAGTAGGGAGACTGTGTCAATCCTTTTCCAGCAACAGGCATGCTGGGAGTAAACGTGTCCACCTGCCATTCATTTCTCCTCTCTCTGAGCACGGCTGGCACACGGCTGAGTCTCCGCTATACACAGCCTGTGTGGGCCGGCAAAGCCAACACAGAACCGACCAGATCACTTGCTACAATACAACTAATAGTGTCGCATTATGAGCACAACAGGCTGGGTTATATTACAGTTATGCCAGCCACAAGGATGAACCGCATTAACCCAGCGATAGTGCTTAAGTGGTATAGTACAGAAATTACAACATGAATAGATAATGTTTCTCTAAATACAGTATTTTGCACAGGAAGCAAACTTTTTCAATGCTACACGGTGGACAGGACCATATAGCGATTGTTTGATTATTCACTCAGCTCACTCTGCATTAAAACAATGGTGTGATGTTTTGGTAATGCTACACACCACTTGTTGAGCTTGGAAAACTTAATTTTTTTAGGTGTTACCAATTGAAGTAATTTTTTTAGGTTGATCCAACTGTTCACGTTTTACAGTGTATAAAAATGTATTTGACATCAATCTTTGTAATGTGTCATAGTAAAGTATTCAACAACATTAATATGGTAATATACAGTACACATTAAAACAAACACATGCAACACTTAATTTTACAAAATATGTCACTTTTCCGTCTCTCTATCCACCAAGATCCTCCTTATCAAGAAAAAGGTGAAGACCCCTATATTATATTCATTCGTAACCCTTACTGTGTAATGAAGAATAAGGGCAGAGGAACATTAATCTGAGCTGAAAACAACCTCTCTTTCCCACATGGCAGTCAAGGTCATGTTGTCTGAGGTGTGCCTAATTTATGGATCCCTATACGGTATGCTTGAATTCATATTCCTGAAACCTTGTCCCATATTGCTAATAAATGATGCTGTCTTCTTTTGGGACAACTGACTTTCGGACAAATTAACAATCATACCATACCTGGAAAAAACGTAATGTTAAGCCCTGCAGAGGATGCAATACTTAAAACAAGAGGAGACTGGGTTCTTATTGTCTACTGACAAGCCTGAAAACATGAAGATCTCATGCGTGCCAGCTCTGTGGGGCTTGTGCTGTCCAACCATCTGTAGGTGCACTTCATGCCCAAATTGCATCCAGCCCTGCCAGACCCCGTTACCCAGCACCATGCTGTCTTCTCACTATGAATGTGGGCAGAGTCTAGGATATCCCTGCCCAATGTGTGACTGAATCACTGATGCAACCCGATTAATTACATGTGTGTTAGAAAATAGCACACAGCTAAATTGCTCATCAACAATGCTGTCTTTATGGCAAACATTAGGGGTGCTACGTAAGATATCACCATTATATTTACTCCCTGGCAGGCTTTTTTTTCCAAAGTGACTTGCAATGCATTGCAAAGAATGCATTTACAAATTGTGTGTGTGTGTGGTGTGTGTGTGTGTGTGTGTGTGTGTGTGTGTGTGTGTGTGTGTGTGTGTGTGTGTGTGTGTGTGTGTGTGTGTGTGTGTGTGTGTGTGTGTGTGGTGGGTTTGTGTGTGTTTGTGTGTGTGTGTGGTGTGTGTGTGTGGTGGTGTGGGGTGGGTGTGTGTGTGTGGTGTGTGTGTGTGTGTGTGTGTGTGTGTGTGTGTGTGTGTGTGTTGTGAGTGCTGTTTTTGTCAAATGAACACAAATATAATGACTGGGATCATTACACTGGGTATTACAACTTATTACGTAAAATGAGGACATTGCATTTTACATATTTCAAACAGAAATGTAAATAAATATAATAAACACAATTTTATTTTTTTTTTTTGACTAAATGTTACAATATGCAAGTATGCACTTATTGCCTTCTAAAAAAGGTAGGTTATGGAACAGGGCAAGTGTTAGGGGGATAAATAATGTTTGTGCATGATAAAATGGTTTTGAAGATGTCTTATGAAGCACAAAACAAAACATGTGTGTGTGTGTGTGTGTGTGTGTGTGTGTGTGTGTGTGTGTGTGTGTGTGTGTGTGTGTGTGTGTGTGTGTGTGTGTGTGTGTGTGTGTGTGTGTGTGTGTGTGTGTGTGTGTGTGTGTGTGTGTGTGTGTGTGTGTGTGTGTGTGTGTTGTTTTTAGTGCAGCAAATCAACATAATATAATGATTTCTGAAGGATCATGTGACACTGAAGACGATGCTGAAAATTCAACTTTTGACATCAAAGAATAAATTACATTTTAATATATTTTCAAATAGAAAATAGTAATCATAAAGTGAAATAATAGTCTATTTACCACAATATTGATGTTTTACTGTATTTTCGATAAAATAACTGCAGCCTTAAAGCTACAATATGCAATTTGTTATGCACTTTAATATGCACTTACAATAAAAATGCGTAGGTTGATGACACATAAGCGGCATTATGAAACTTGTCGTCATGCTGATAGATCTAATAATGTTTATGGATGAGTGAATATATATAGATGTTTTTGACAAGACTGTTGTATGAAGCATGGCACGATTGCATCTCGAAAACGCCACGCTGATATTGATCCTCGTTTTAGTTCTTCTTTTGTCCCAAAGTCTGCTTGCCATGGTCCATAATGTTTGAACGAAACAACAACAGCTTAAGCATGTCGCTAGTCATAACGCAGTTGTCCACGTCTGTTGCCATGGTTACTATGGCAGTACTAGTGGAAACCAGGGATAACGTGGATATTACGGATATCAATCATTGACAGGCGACAATGACCAAGGACGAACCATTATTTAAAATTGGAATTTCTCTTAAATTTAAAATCTTTGGGAACTTTTGGGATATTGTAAGTACACAACTGCAGTAAATATATCACACTGTGCAAGTGATTTTTGGATATTTTACCTTTAATGAGCATAAGAGACTTCTTTCAAAAATATTTAAAAAATCTTACTGACCCCTTTATTTTGAATGTAGTGTATATTATTTGTGGCACCAACTGAACAGAATACAGTTTTATCTAGTGTATCTAGTTTTAAAATTAACCATTTCACCGATGTTTGCAACTCGTCCGTTTCAAATCAGTTATTTATGAAGTCCCATTTCTGTTATGCTACATTAAAAATGGGTTTCCCATGCAGACAGTAAACTCGAGTTTGGAGCAGAGCCCTCGTCTCCTGAGATCAATAAGGAGTTAAACGATTCAAAGTACCTGAGAAAAATCAAGGTTTTAAAGGGGGAACCCGAGAACGACCACACATTATTCTGTCAGTCAGAGCGGCGATAGCTTTGTGCTAATTAGGGATTGTGTGTGCTGGTGGTTTCTCTCGGAGGATCTCGCTAATGAAGGAAGTGACACGTGCATGAGCTCTCACTGTGTCACCAGAAGCTGTCAATCATTCCGATCGCTTCTGGTCAAGAGACGCAGTGGCTGCTCGGAGATTCAGCTCTGGTCCATAAGGGTGTTTTAAAATGTTACTGTCAGTCAAATGATGGCTTCTTGGCCATTACACATTAGTAGTCCTTTCTCTTTCTTTCAAGTTAACTTATTTCCTTCTTCAGCATATGCTCCATTAGGTGGCCAGTGTTGCTTACTAATATCTGTGTGCTTCATTATCAGCATTCAAATCTCTCGACAATAAATATCTCGTTTGATAGATTTTAACACAAAAACTGTATAGTTGTTTAAATCAATGAATTCGTTTTGGAAATGGAAATTTTCTCCAATAATCTATAAAATGATTTTAGAAATGTCTGGATGACTATTTACTCTTGAATAATCAGAAATGAAGGTAAAATAGAATAAATATTATTTATGCTGCATTCCATTCTACTTCAACAAAACACAAATGGATGTCATACTTAGAAATTTGGACAGAAAACCCTGAAGAAAAATTTGATTAATTGGAGATGTGTCACATGATCCTGATGTCACTTGGTAGGAAGACAGATTCTGCCTAAAGTAAAACATAATTGTAAAAATAAAACTGTGAAAAGTTAAAACTGATTCCACAGACAGGGCTTAGATTAAGCCAGGATAAGGCCTTAGTATAATTAGGACATTTTAACCGAACAGCTTTGGAGTCATTGTAATGTTTATATTACTGATTTCATGTTGAATAGTGGTCGTCTTTCTTTTACATAATCATTAGAGCGCATTTATTATTGCAATCTGAGATATCAACAGAAATATTGCACACTTAACTTGACTTGAAATGCAGCATAAGATCAACTGTACCTAACCAATTACGACAACGGCCCACAAAGCCCCACACATATTATGAATCCATTTCATTCTAATCACCATTTGCCACACACACACATGCACACACACATAGAAAGAGCGCTTACACTGCTAGCATGTAATACAAATGATGCAGAATAAAACCTTCTTCCCCCTCAGCATCACACAAGCTCACAGACATCAGACGGATGAGCCAAAACATTGAGCAAACTCTATAGTGTGAAATCCATAAAGCGCTTAGAGGACATGCTTCATAATGGGGAACTACAGAGGGGAGATTTCCGTGTTCATCTCAGTGTTTCTCTCTTTCTGTCACAAACAGAAAGCAGCAGTTAATGATACATGCATCTGTTATGTGCGAGGACAGAGGCCTTTCACAGTGGCATCTCTTTCACAACCTACATTAGACAAACATATTGAAATGGGTGTGAGTAAAATCTGCCAAAAGCAGTAGGGAAATAACAGGACAGGCGTACATGGGGTTGAGCTGTGAATGAATGAGTTTGCAGCTGAAATAGTGTTAATTAGTCACTAACTCAATGGGGAGTAATGACGTGAAAAAACAAACACAATCTCATTGCAACTGCCTTCTTTACTAAAAAGGCGGAGAAAAAAAACGTCACACTCACCAAAACAGGATGCTGTAAATTATGGGTAAATATTTTATGTAGCATTTAACCTAAAATAAAAGGACAGATAAATATAGAAATGATAATATATATATATAAATAAAATGTGAATACGTGATTAGAAATCTTGAATATCTGCAGTGCATGCTGGGTTATCAAACACTCTTTAAAACCATAGATTTCAAAGTATAGCTAAAACATCCAAATACAATTATATATAATAATGGAATTATGTCAAATAAGTAGAAAATAAAATGCCTGATTATAAAGTGATAACATTGACGATATAATTAATGAATTAATGGTAATTAAAAAAATAAAGTCTGCATAGTAGAGCCCATTTAAATCAGACTGCATCAAACAACACAAGAACTTTTCTTTTCTTTCCCCCTGATTTGCATATGAATAGGTGAATCCACAGAGATGTTTCCCTAGTGCTGTAAAATGAAGTCATGTTATTATAGATTGCTGACTAAAGGAAGACTGAGTCTCCGGAGCATTAGCTTTTAAAGCATTAGCAGTTGGGCTGAAGACGTGGTGGCCCTGATACACTTGTGCCTCTTGGTTACAAAAAGACCACAGTTCTTTTTCATTATCTGACTCTTCTCCCCACGGGCACAAACACAGGGGGAAATAAATATATAAACACCCACTCAAATCAAATTAAACTCAGTAACCCTTGCACTGCATAATGTAAAATACCTTTTAGTACTTAAGAACTAAAAACTTTTTCTGGGGTTTCATGAACTGGGGTTTCTTGAGACTTGCAGCAGATTGTGTTTAATTGTTCATGGTGTGATGTTACAGATCTACTGGTAGCTAAAAAACAAAAATAATTAAAGGACAAGTTCGGTATTTTACACTTAAAGCCCTGTTTCAAGATCGTTTCTGATTAAATAGAACGGTTAAGATTAAAAATTGGACACATGCTGCTGTCCCGAGAAATTTCGGTTTCTGTGGTCGCATAAAACACTGAAATGTTTTACCGGACAGTCAATTATGAAAATATAATACTATTTGCAATTAGTAACTTTTCTATAGGTAATAACCTATATGATGCATCATGGGTGGACCTTCTAACTAAACTCCAAATGTAAGCCAAATCAAGCATTTTCAAAACAATTTCACACTGAGAGACACTGTAATCTACTTGCAACACCAGTTTTCCAATGATACTTAACAGTATTGATTGCTTTTACAAAGCTTGTCGCAGATCGTCCTGGAATTGTCCTAACCACCCAGGATATATTTGATTCTTAATTACATTGGGTAAAACAAGGAATCTTGTAGTTTTGAACAGGCTTTACGTGAAGAGCGCGTCTGTGATGCCTTGCTGTCTATGTACTGTAGGCAGCTCACTATGTTTTGGATCAGAGCCATTGTGTCCGGCTGTAGTTGAGAGCTGATTTGCACAGCCATCACATTCTGGCATTCTAAGTCAAGACAATGATGTAGATGAGAATGTGAGCTATTTAATACACATCCGTTCAATAAAACCAGTCTAAATCCACATCACAAGAGGCAAAAGACAGCAATTATGCAGCTCAATGGATCTCTCCCCCTCAGGGACCGAATGAAGCCCAAAGATGTGTTGACATTTATGTAATATCACAGCAGATATTTCAAACAGATGTGAGGTGAGGAGCTTATGATATGAGCACTGACGATGAGCAGATTGAGGTTTTGGTTTAAAGTTTTTTGAAGGAAATTCTAAATGTCCCAAAACATGTCCTTAAAATTTTCTCAAAGTTGTGCTTTGACCTATGTTTACCCGGGTCATCTCACTCTGCCAGATCTCTCTAATAATTCTGCCTTGGGTCTGTCACAGTCTCTCCAGGTCTTGAGCAGTTCAGAACAAGGAAGGAGAATCACTCTCTCCGATGGGAGAAAACAAGCTTTAATTTCGAGCAACCCCCTCCACTAACATCCCACAGTACAAACTCCTCCATTTCCATGCAATTCAGATGATTTCATAAATTTGTCGATTAATCCAGCGAGACAGAAAGAGAGAGAGAGAGAGAGTTGAGGTTACAGTGTTTCACACCTGTGATTAATTCAGATGGGACTCTGGGAAACAGAGGTCAGTTTTAAATACACCTCTCCAGTGGAGAAGCCTCTTATTCAGACGTGTTTGAGATGAACAGTTCTCGCGCTGTCAGTCGCTGCATAAATATTGTGACTAAAGGCAGCAGTCTGACGGCTCAGATAGCAGTGCTTAACCTAGACAACCTATATGATGGAAAAGTGGATGAACTTTGTTTTGGCTGAAATAACATGAATAATGAGTAGTCACATTTTGGCTTAAGACATACCACCACAGATGAGATACCAGATCGCTTGGAGTTATTTTTTGTTAAGCGATGTCCTTTTTATACTTTTCTTTACTTATTATTCATTTTAATCTATTTAAATTGTTTTACATATTAATTTTGAAATAATTTCTTTGTCTAATTAAAATCTACCTATATTCCTTTGTCTAATTAAAATGCACCTATATGATCTTAATTGATTTTGGTTTAAATTGTATGTATCTATTTAAATTGTTTTGCATTATTTTTTGCATTTTGGATAGGTGGGTGGTAGGGGGGTGGGTAGGTGGGTGGGTGTGGTGGGATGGTAGGATGGATGGATGGATGGATGGATGGATGGATGGATGGATGGATGGATGGATGGATGGATGGATGGATGGATGGATGGATGGATGGATGGATGGATGGATGGATGGATGGATGGATGGATGGATTTGAACTATTTAAAAATGACGATGGATGGATGCTGATGCGTGTTTTCTTACATATAGTATGAAAAGTTTTTATACTGTATAGCCTACTTAAACCTCTTTGGAATATAATTAAAGACTTGTCCATTGCTTTGCAAATTGCAACCGAATCCCCACATTGCTGCTAGCACAGGTGTATTTAGCTTAATACATAGCCAACAGCTATGTTTACCTCTGTTTCAATTTCCAACTGATATCTAAACATATGATCATTAAAAACATCCCAAGAGGCCAAAATTGGAGCAGCTCCAAAAAAAAAAAACTAAAACAAATATAATTTGGTTTAGAAGTTTCTAATGCAAGACTTTGACTCGCTTTTCACTTTCTCCCCGATGGTTGTTTGCAACATCTCGCAAACACAGACACACACAGATAAACAGATGACACACAAGGGCAACATGACTTGCAGACCAAGACTAATTAACTCCCTTTCCCAAACAAATTACTGCTTAGGAATTGCTACATCTGGGATCTGGCTCGAAAGCATAAAGGGGACAACCACAGTGAAGAGTGATGCGACAGCCTGCCAGGGAATTATGGATGCAAATGGGTGTGATACACAGCTGCCAAGACCCAGAAATAGATGTGGCGTTCATGAGCCAAACTGACTATGCTCAAGCCAAGAGCCGGCAGCATTCGCAAACTGCCTTTAGCCAATGATCGGGAGACTCATTTTCTAGAATGTACTGTTTGGGATTGCAGCTTCCTAATGGAAAGCATTGCATTCTCCACCAAAGTTCAAATAAAACATCATCTGTAACCAAAATCATTTACGTAATGTATTTAAGATTGAAAGAAGTGGAATTTGATTATTATCATTTACTGTTAACATATAATTTCAGCCAGGTGGTTGGAGAAAAGCTGTTGAAAAAGTAAGAAAAATTTGTTACGTCAGATGAAAATTAATGTTTTTATATTTTGATTATGAAAATGTTTACATTTTTTATAAAATTAGACTATGAAAAATACTAATTTGGAATAACCAATTGTGCAAAAATGTAGTAATTTTTAACTAAAACTATAAAAAATAATTTTCGGTAATTGAAATTAAACAGAAATAAATTACACTTTACAAAATAACTAATTTTGCCTTGGCAACTAACTGAAACAAATAAGTTGAAGTAACTAAAACTGAAATAAGCAATTAAAGATATATATATATATAAATAAGAATTAAATAATATTTTTAAAATTAATTAGACTATAAATATAATTGATTTTAGTATATATAAAATGTCATATGAATATATAAGTAAATAATTATATAATATTAAAAAAAATTATACTAATAGCTAAAATATAAATAATATTTACTAATATTATAACTAATAAATATAAAATATATATATTAAACTATATAAAATATTTTTATGTAATAAATAATATCAAATAAAAATTTATATAAAAATATAAATAAAATAATACGTTAAGAAAATTTTATGTTAATTTTCATTCAAAAAAATAAATACATAATATATATAATGATGTATATATAACTAAATTATATAGAATTTTTTTTTAACTTTTTTTTATGAAAAATTACCAAAATAAATTCTAAAACATAAACTCATTTTTTAAAATTAAATTTTACTATACAAAAAACACTTAGAATTTGATCAGGGTATTATTAAAATGATGTAATTATGAAATAAAGCAAATAATTGATTTTAAAAATGTAAACAAAAATTCAATAGCTAAATAGCTAAAATACCTAAAGTACGAAATTTACTAAACTTATAACTGAAATAAAAATAAAAATAAATTAAAGCTATATAAAATATTGTTTATGTAATAAAAAAATGGCAACATAACAAATTTAGTAAAAAAACTAAAATGAAAATGAAAACTAAGAAAATTTAAGAAAAGTTCATTCAAAATATGAATAAATACCATAATAGTATATGAATGATGGTATAATAACACAATTAGACTAGGAATGTGTTTCTAGTAAGAAAACAAGGGTCTTAGAGAGGGTTAAAAATGAAAATAAGTTTACCCCAAAAATTCAAAATGCTAAAATACATTAAAATTATACATTTTTCCAGAAACGTTTAAAAAGATTTTCATTCTCATACTCAAAAAGTAACACTTTAGAAACAAATTTAAGACTCACAATCTAAAAATGATGTGAAATTATGAAAAGGCACACATCCAATTGATGTTTTAATGAAGTACGTGTGCTAGCAGGTTAGTCAAAGGCCAGCCGTCACAAAATGTGTGACTTGGTTAGGATGAGTAGATTAGGCCCTCGATTGAGCCGCGACCTTCAGCCATTTCCAGCTCAGTGTGCGTGTGCATTAAGAGCGAAGATATGAGAGCGAAACCAGAGAGTGGCGTCTTACGACAACCCAGACGCATTTGCATCTTAAAAAACACAATAGTGATGGTGCATGCATAATGGTGCTGAGCAGATGGAGATGAGCTTGAGCGCTTTGAGAGATTACGTCTTTTCAAAAACACAGAGAAAATGTCAGGTCGTAATGAATACACAGACACACTGTGGCGAAACTGTACGGAACAACACATATCTAGACTTAGAGATACTTTGTTGGCGCCTGCAACACAATGACCGCGCAAAAAAAATTAAACAACTTGTACGAAGATGAAAACGGTTTAAGCTGAGAAACGCATTATGGGTTGTCTGTGCAGAATAAAGCTAGAGGTTTATAGGATTAGCGCTGTGTGGTGCAAAATTCAACGGCATTTTGGCAAAGCCAACGCCTCGGTTTAACCTTGCTAGCCGACGGACACTCTCGAGACCTCTTTATCCAGTTCAGCTCCACCAGCGAGGACGCATTTCTGTCCTCCAAACCGCTCACGTAGGGGTGTCAGCCGCCATCCGAGAGCCTTTTCCCTCCTCCCAGCGGAGCGCGGACTCAGGCTAGCGTCATTACTAAGAAGAGTAGAGAAATGCCCTCCAAGCATAATTACTGTGGATCTCAGTGGCAAGCCTTATCGCTGAATTAGTCGTAATTGTGAGAACTGTGATAAGCCAGAACTGTAGGGAAGAGGAATAAAAGAAATGTGAGCCAAGTTCTCCGTGTGCATAGCTAAGGGGCATTATTAGCATAATGGACATATTCATATGAGAACGAAGTGCAAGCTGGGTGTTTTAAGAGTTCACTGCTGGATATCTGTATTATGGGGTGACGGTATTCAGATAGAGCTCTGGGAAAATGGTTAAAAGAGGACTCGATACGGCCTCGTCAGAATCATAAAAGGAAGCAGTAGGGGGCAAGAGCTAGCGCTATATTTTGGTCATTCTATGAAACGAGTTCCCTTAACAAAAACGAGTTTTTAAGTCACCTTAACTTTCTGTCATTTTAAATATTGTTTCAGAAAAAGAATGCCTTTTTGCTATTACAAAACAAATTGATGCTTGCAAAGTCCTATAGCTCGACATTTCATAGGCAGTTTTGATTTATATGCTGTTTAATGTTGATGATCATGTTATTTTACATATCCATATGATATGACATCGCTTGTTTCTGCATCTTCTTCGCATCAGCTTTGATCAGATTCAGTACTCTTTCAGAAAATGTGTCATAGCGCCCCCAAGCGTATAACAGTGAAAATGGAAAATTCCATCAATGTCGGGGAAGCGTTTTCTCACAAATTACGGATATTTCCTAGCCTAGAAATCTAGACGCACCCTAGCGGCAGCAAAATTTATTTTGCAGCCAGTGTCGTCCAGCAACTCTCCGTTGGCTTTCGAGCTGGAAAAACCAACTCTAGTCCAATCACATCATGTATAGAGTTGGTGGGCGGGGTTAACATAATGACGGCAGAGATGTGACGGTTCCGCGTGAATTCCCTGCTACTTGAAAACAAAGAAAATGACGGCTGCTGCTGGTGAACAGCGGTCTTTCTAATAGGCTTTTTTGGCCTCGAATCTGGAGGACTTTGAGTTAAGCTTTTCTTTGAGAAAAGAACAAAGAACGGCACTTAAGTTATTCTTAAAAAAGGAAGATGTGTTTTGGAGTTTTGCCGACCGGATACGGCAAAAGTTTAATATATTAACTACCTCTGCTGGAGGGAAAACGCATGGGACTCACTCGGCCACAGCCGTTCGATGCTCTGGTTGGTTGTAGCGCTGTCCTATTGCCTGCAGAGGGAATCTGAAAAACAACCGTTTATCCTGCCCCTCAGATTGAGACATGCCAATGGTGAGTTCCCAGACCTAACATTTTCATGTGGGCCTGGCTTGCCAGGCTAGATATTTCCATCAATGGCGGGGAAAGAGTTTAAAATGTTTTTTATTGGTTATATGAATTTTTGGAGACAGTTGGTGAAGTTACAAAATCTACCAGTAGGGGCTAACAGGAACATGCTAAACAGCAAGGCTGCGTCTGAAATTGAATACTTCCATATAGTACAGTATGCAAAAAACAATAACACCAACAGAGAAGTATGTTCCGAATACATAGTATTCGAAAAACAGTAGGCAAAAAGTCATGGGATGACCTACTACTTCTGGTGAGAATCTGAAGTGTGCATCTGATGGACACTTTACTATCCCATGAGGCCACGGGAGAGGATTTATGAATGGCAGTGAAGCGACGCAACTGTCGCTGTTAGGTCACATGAAAATGACCGCATGGCGGATGTAGTAGGTCCGGATTACACTCTACAAACATTCATACTGTAGAACTTACTTTTTTAATGGTAGTAGCGAAGTGTAAATTCAAATGTAGTGCTGTACCTACTCAGACAGTATGTGATTTCGGACGCATTGCAAGACTATTGGGCTAAAAATAAAATGATGTCACTTCATTTTCATGATGTTGTTTAAAGTGACAGTTCACTATTATTTTGAGGTAAAACATTTTTTTTTTAAGGAAATTATGTTAAAACTAGAAGTTTAATTGCATTTTTCAAGCAATATTAGAGAAAACTGTTAGTTGGGCTTAGTTATGAAAGTCTTTTTCAGTGCAGTTCCTCAAATGTTGAGACAAATGGTGCTTCCTTCCAAGACGGACTGTATTGAAATGTACTTGCACTCTACTGTACGCCGCCTTATTGTGCTCTCTTTATACATGCTACTGCAAGTGTGGGAGTTTTGAGCGAAGACGCTGGGGGAAAGTGCCCTTGGGAAGTGTGTTGTGTGTGTGTGTGGTGTGTGTGTGTGTGTGTGTGTGTGTGTGTGTGTGTGTGTGTGTGTGTGTGTGTGTGTGTGTGTGTGTGTGTGTGTGTGTGTGTGTGTGTGTGTGTGTGTGTGTGTGTGTGTGTGTGTGTGTGTGTGTGTTGTGTGTGTTGTGTGTGTGGTGTGGTCCACAGGCCCTCACAATGGGCTTCGGTCTGCAGGGGCTCAGCAGGTGAACTGATGAAAATGTTTGATGTCAGCTCTGAGCCTATGTGATTAACACAGTCAGTGTTTCCGTATCTGAAAAGTGCAGCGATTATACTTCAAACACAAACCCACGCACAAATCTATGAGAAAATACAGGTGTTCATGGGTCTATAAACCAGTTTGCGCACACTGCTGTTACACACCAATACTCCCAGATCTATTGCTGCTTAGCTAGGCAAATGATAGTTATTAACTCAGTATTCGGTGCTAAACGGACTTTAAATGTGACACAGATATTGCATCTCAAGTGTTTTCACCTCTAAACAAGGATATTCAACAGGTTTGTGATATATCTGATACTGCTTTTTTCATCGAAATACCACCGGTAATGATGAGGGAACTCACAGAACATTTTGTGTTTCCTATGTTCCAACTATGATAACCTAACATGAAACATGGCAAACATTTAGCTTTACTTAAAAATATATTTTCAGCAATTTAACATTTTAAATTGATAATAATTGTTAATTAATTGTTACATGTTAATTAGGTATAATTAATTATATTAAAAACAAAACAATGTGTTAATGCACGTTAAGTCAATCTAAAAATAGATTGACGTTTTTTTTATTAAAGGTGGGGTATGTGATTTGGAAAACAACCGGCAGATTTTGAAAATACACAATTCAAATGGTCCTACCTTCTTTCCTCCAACACTGGCCCTGACTGGGTCGCACGCGCTGGGGGGAGGGGGGTGAGGTACGACTGTTTGATTGACGAACTTACTGTCTAATGATTCTAGGTGGTCTTGGAAATGATTGGCTGGAGTTTTTCGAGTCCTGCCCGTTCCACAGATGACTCAATTGCTTAATTTTCATTTCAGTGCTTCTAACTCAGTGGCTGTAAGTGGGTTAGGAATAGGATAGGATAGGAATAGGATAAGTTATTTTGAAAAAATGGACAAAAAAGAGAATCACATACCCCACCTTTAAACAAACTGTCTTAAAGTCTTAAATTAACCACAATACATCACATATATTAATATATCAAATAAACATATTGAGTAACTGATCAGCATTTTATGCAATTAGTTCAATTAAAATTCAACTGACGATTCTATTGATTCAGGATTGAACGACAATTCAACTAAAAATTCAACTGACAATTCTGCTGATTCAAGACCAGTAGGTCCAGTGTAAACAAGTTTTTCACCACACGACCACTTTTTTCTGGTGGAAACGTGGAATGGGACCAGATTGCTCTTCAGCTTCAATACCATGACAGTGGGAAAGGAGCATAAGATCTGCTTTACCCATGCAGTGAATCTAAAAGCTTAAGATGAAATATAAATGGTACTGTAGATGTGGTAAACCACATGAAAAATCATTTGGGCTATATGCGGAGACTCAGCTACAGTTGAGTTACTCTCCGTTTTGCTTGAATTTTAAGCAGTTAGCATACGAAACAAGCAGCATGGGCCTATATCTTATGTCATCGAGGATAATTGTTGAATGAGAAAAGGAAATTATGAACGAGCCATGGAGACTTGTAAGGCATTAACTAGGTAATTATATAGAGTGTTCCAAAGATTTCCTTTCTAGAGTTAATGCTTTAATTACAATTATGCTGATGAGATCTCAATGGATTATACTGAGCTTAGCTTTATGCTGGTTATGACACTTTTATCTCCTAAACGTAAAGGTGGTCAAAAAAGCACCAAAATACATACATTTGATGTAAAAAATGTATGTATATAGGCCTATATATACACACAGCACACAATATGATATTAATGCATATTATATATGCATATATCATGCATGCACCCATATAAAAATCAAAGTTTGTGTCCACTGAAAAAAAATCCTATTTTCTTATTTTCTGTCCATTTGCCAGTAAAACTTAAAGTTGGCATGATTCTCCACATGACTCCCAAATTTCTGAATTATTAATTTAGCCCTCATCAATCATTCGCAGAGCTGAAATCTTTATGTATTAAGAAAAATGAAATTGAATAATTTATTCAAGGCTGAACACAAGCTATTTCAGGAATGACCTTTACTGGGAGTTAGCCAAGACACAGAGCGAAGTTAAATGGTCTGGAGAAGTGTATCATTCAGTTCTATTTTTTAAGTCTATCATATGTTTTGTTTGCCGTTCATCTGTGGGAATTGCCGCAAAAAGCCTTTCAGCAAAAGCCTTGGTTTTCCTCTGATGTTTCTCTTAAAGAATCCAGTTTCTCCATTCCTATTGGGAATTCTGGGAACGTCTTATGCAAGAAAGGAATATGCAAATATCTAGTCATGATAATCAACCAGGAGAGGAACAAGAAAGCACACATGATGAGCTCGTTAGGAATAAAATTACAAGTTTTTCTTTTAATAAATCTTTAACAGCACTCTAAAATAACTAAAAGAATATCTAAACACATTTCATGCCAGATAAATTGACTTGAGAAGCAAACTTCTGTATAATCCTTATATTTTAATCAAATTGTGTGTTGACAGAAAAATGGCTTTGGAAATGTTAGGACATGCTGTGAGGTTCCTTACACACACTCTACAGATTAATAGGTCTTTGTCATCACTTGGGTTCAATGTCAGTCTCATTCAAGGCACCAAACCATGAAATGGGCCCTTACTGGCCTTTCTCAGTGTTATTAAACAATAAAGAGTTCAATTCCAACATGAACTCTGAGTGCAGGTTCCATTTCATTCACTATTGTTTGCTGGGATAAAGGCCAATAGGTCAGCCATACAGGTAGGTCAAGTCAAGCACCCATTTGTTTTTTTTAAAGAATACACACACGCACGCATGCACAGACACACAATAGGCAAGACAAGTAGTTTGTTTAGGCATGGTTTGTAGGGAATTACAAACCTGCGCACATATATTCAAAGCACATAACTAAAGAATCAATTCTTAATGCGCATGTGAACGCCATCAGCGTTTATCACAGGTTCGCGTTTAAAGTCTGTTTAGAGAGAACGGTGTCGTCTTAGCGGCCCCTAATTTAATAACAAATGATCATTTCGACGGAAGTGAATCAATCAAAACTAACTTTAGCTGAAAATAACATTATTCAAGAACCGCTATAAAACAAAACCAATCTCTGTTACCTTAAATAATATGTTTATCTCTGTAAAGCTGCTTTGAAACAATCTACATTGTTAAAAGCGCTATATTCTTATTATTATCAATGTTGAAAACAGTTATGCTGCTTAAAATTGTTGTGGAATAAAGTATTTTTTCCCCCTCATGAATCGTGAAAGGATACCTATAATAATTTATTCCCGCCACATTGTTTAAGACAAAAAAAATTGGTCACACTTTAGATTAACGACCAATTCTAACTATTAACCACTTATTAACGACAGATCTCTTTCTCCTGGAGCCAATAGCATTCTCTGAGAACTCCACAGACACCCATCAGCAAAGCCTGAGGGACGAAAACAATTAGCATCTCTAATTAGTCTACTAAATCACATTTCGACATGCTTCCCATTGATGTGATGGACTGAAGCTGAATTACCAGAGGCTTTAGTTGAACACCCACCTATAAAAGAATTTACTGCAGAGCCTGGCAGCCACCCAGTGTGTAAATAAATCTCTGGGAATGGCCGTCGTTTTTTAGCCCTACTAAAGCCCTGGAGGGCACATCACTCTGGAGGTTTGGCCCTCTTCAATGTTTAAGCAGCTTAAAGAAGTTCATTACAGAACACTGATCGGTCAATAATATCCAGTCAAGTCAGTGAGGCTTGCAATACAGCTAACTGCCAGTCCTTTGAGTGGATCTGAATTTCAACGGAAAAGAACCGCCGCATCCGTTTATGATTACTTTCTTGGCCTTGAAATTGGGAGATGCGTTATTGCCTGAAATCAATGTCAATGGCTCATCAAAACCTCTTCATGTCGAGAACCAGTGGGGGAAACTGCAGTCATACAAAAGCCACCAAGAGAGCCTCTCGTCAACAAAACAAAGAAACGGTGCTGTGTTATATTAAACAGATAAGCAGAGGAGCGAAAATTAAATTGACTGAGAAAAGGCCTGTTTTCTGAACTAAAGAGAATGAGAGCTTCGTTTATGACAATATACCCGTGTGACAGTGACAAAAGAAATATTAGCATTTCGGAAAAGATAACTCTTATTTTGGACAAGTGTCAAAATGAAAAACATCCTTGTCCGTCTAGGTGCATTCTAGGTTTCCTGTGTCAGGACTCAAGAAGATTGCTTTTTTTTTAGCTTGTTGTAAATAATAAAATAAATAAATATTAATAATAAAAAATAAATAGGGATGTTCTGATCAGGATCTGAAAAATAAACGAATTCATTATTATCAAATTGGTTTTTCATATTTGCCAAATCTTTCACTGTGCATCAGTGATGACATGAAAGTGAAGCAAAACCTAAAACGTAATCAAACTGTGATCAAAGTTATCAGGTTACAGTCATATTGAAGACAAGTCCAATCAAAGACTGACTTATCGACATGTTCCCAGTTGCCATCTCATCACATGCGGTATATATGTGGTTGCTATAGGTTATTGTTTGGCTCAAGTCAAAAGAACTAACTAGTCTCTATAGCAGCTCCAAATAACTCTTGTGCCGATCCGGCCCAGCCTTGATACTCTGCTAAAAAAGGCTTATGATATTCTGGTCTCCAGATATGGCTTGCATGAGTTATGCACCAAAATGTCAAACTTTGGGTTAGAGGTTTGTTCTCTAAGTATGAGCAATAGTAACAGTGATGCTAACCTTAGTGAATAACGACAAAATAAATGTAAATACGACACTGATTAACAAGCGAGGCTTTTGGACAGAAAAGCCTGCCTGGGATGCCAGAAGAACATTAAGATCTCTATCAGTGTTCTTTCACGTGGATTGTTGGATTGAACAGAGGTAACAGTCTCCTTTTGTTGCTCAGCCTAAAGCTGTCAGCAGATAAACAAAGGCTGGCGTACTTCTGCCGAGGTTCCTCTTGTCTCCACTTTGATGACTAACCATTTGGGTGAAAACCTCTGTCATCCATTCGCACCGGCAGAGTTCCCGATACTGAAGACAATAGCAATTTAAAGATAGCATCTTCACAAGGGATATGCTCACACTAACAAGAGCGATGTCCTCTAAAACACACTCCGCTGCAAACTACATCAGCGTCAGGCTTCAGTTCACCAGCCCGAGAGGAACAACTGCACATTCAGCCAGTACAGATGTTGGCTGTGTGATATTTGATGGCCCGCTCTTATATCAAGTGCTTCAGTTTCAGGCTCAAAAGGTCAGTTTGTTTGCGGTTGTGTGTGTGTGTGTGTGGCTGGAAGCTGTGTGTGTGCTTGTGTATGACTCAGGCCGAGTTTCCTCGCTGCGCTTCATTAAGCTACAGGCGAAGAGATCTATGGCTACACTGAAAAGTCACACTTGGCTATTTGAGCTCCTTATGGTCGGCTGAAGCCGTTGAACAGGACAACAGTGAGGAGATCAGCCGTTACTTATTGGACCACCTTCAAAGCTGAACTACTTTTACCTTCACATGGTGTGAAAATGTGATAGTAATCAATATTAAAGGGATAGTTCACCAAACAAAAATCAATCTATCTATCCAGCCATCCATCCATACATCCATTGTGTTACGGCGTCTAGTGAGATTCCCAGTACTCAGTCTCGAGCACCTTCTCCTGAATACTAATTATGCACACTCCTCCTAGTATGCATCATTGACGCTCTGATCACCTTGCACCTGTTAGTAATTTACTCGGAGTTCAAACATATATCTAGCTTGTCATCTCGGCGTCCATTGCGAAGTATTGTCTCACTTCTGTGTTGCATGTCTGAGCGTCTTTTGAAAATACCCAGCCAGTTGCCTTGTTATATTGAACCTTTGCTCAAACCTTCTCTCTGATTGTGTGCAGCCTGCCTCGTGAACTCTGCCTGTGACCTGACTCTGATACTCGCCGCCAGCCCCGAACTTCTGCCTGTCTCTGACTCTGATACTCGCCGCCAGCCCCGAACTTCTGCCTGTCTCTGACCTGTATGCCTTCTGCCAGCCCCGAACTCACGCCTGGTGCACTTCGATTCAGCCTGCTGCCTTTACTACTTTTGCTATATTAATAAATTGTTGCATATGGATCTGTCTCCGCCTCCTGAGTCTCAACACATTGCTCTTTTTAAACTTTATTCATAATTTTAAAACAAGTTTTCAAGCCATTATTCAAAGTTGGTCTTTATTTTTCTAGTATTTTCTACATTTTAATTTTCAACTTCAGACTTATTCCCATCCAATTAACGCTTACAAGTGAAGTCTCTGTGGTGCACGTCAAAGAGGCCAAGACCTTTCTCAGACCTTTCTTGATGTTCCCTGCTCGTGAATCTACCTAACTCAACAGATCTGCGAGTCGTTAGACCATTTTCAAAACTTGAAGAGCATCTCTTCGAGACTGTCTCCAGAATCACCTGGTCTCTATCTCCTTTCTTTATAAAAAAAAAAAAAATTGTTACTACTTGATTCTGTGCGTTATAGCACACATTTTGCTGCTTTTTAACTGTTCTATGTTACAGTTGTAAGCCATTATAAAGTTGCTAATATTGTTAATTCAATGTAATTCTACTTTCCACTTTCAATTCTAATTGCAATTCTGCAACGTCAGCTTCTTTTTTGCTACTGAATCAAATTCCAAACAAGAAGGATTTGGAATTTAAAAAGAATTC
This sequence comes from Chrosomus eos, assembly GCA_036326025.1. NCBI lineage: Eukaryota > Metazoa > Chordata > Actinopteri > Cypriniformes > Leuciscidae > Chrosomus > Chrosomus eos. Next base: position 46,793,168 of record CM070819.1, read on the forward strand.
AATTCTGAATGGTGCACAACCTTTTTTTACACAAAATCTTGTGACTTATTCCCCTTCTAGCATTTGTAACTGAAAGAGACCATTACTATGACATTTGTTAATCATTATTCTAACTTTCATCATTGTACAGATTACCACACAATGTCTCGTAGTGCTCACAAGTTGAGAATTCACCATATCAATTACGGTTCTTCCAGCAATCATTCGTAGCTGATCATTATAGAGTATTACTCTCTCTTTTCGGTAAAATCGACATTTTAATTTATTTATTTTTTATTATTTTTAATGTACTGTATTCAGACTACAATGTACACTAGAAATGTTTTTATTGCATATTATTTCACAATTTCTGTTTTACTGTATTTTAAGTATAAAAATACAGCTCTGTTGAGCATAAGAGACTTCCTTCAATAACCAATAGCCAGTACCAATAGCAACAATTTTGACATAATAAATTTAGTAAAACTAAAATCTGATTGAATGAACCATGCAAATTCAAAGGCTTTTGTAAAAATAGCTGTCAAATATGCAAATATTTTTAGTTTGTAAAAACAAATAAAAGCATGTCAATAGTTACAATGGAAGCCTATGAGGCAAACGTACAATGATTGGCGCCCACACCACTGGGCATCATGTATACTGACAACCAGACAAGTTTAAGAAAACAGTCTGTATACGAGAGAAAGCACTGAAGGAGGATAAAAGAACAAGAAGCCAAGAAAGGCAAAAGAAACAGATGGGAAAGAATAGACAAAAGAAAAAGAAGAAGAGTACAAGAGACAACAAAAGACTGGGATTCTGTTCAATATCAAGCTATATCCATATCTATTTGGAGTCCAGATGCACTTTAAGGTAAAGCCTCAGGTTTAGCCTCTCCGTTTTTCAAACCAATGAGTACATCAGTTGGCTTGGCCCATGATAAAGGTTGAGATCAGACAAGGATACTCTCAAATCTTTGCTGCGTCTCAAAGGAGCGCTGAAAGAGCTGAATCAAAAGAACCATCAGAATAGAAGTCTGGGAGAACAGGATCAAACACACTCGCGCTGAACAAATGGAGGAGGCTGTTGCTGTTTGACCAGCCTGAAAGGTGCACTTCACCGCCTTCAAGTCACAAACACACACACACTTACACAACTCTCAAGGCATCATTAAAAGCCAAACTATTTTCTGAATCCTGGAGCACAGAGTATTTGGGGAATTTCAGTGAGTCAGACAGAGTTTTTATTTACAGTCTTTGAAACCTGCTTTTCTTCCTTTATCTTTTTTGTGTGTCTGTCATCCTTTTTCTATTATCAAATACTCCGACTCTTCTCACAAAGAGACACGATCACTTTATATGATAAACAGATTTAATTTAGGCTTATTGATCAAATCTCTTCAGAAAATGGGGACTAAAACGCTCAATTCATGGATTAGTTTTACAATCTCTTTATGAACTTTTTGAAGCGTCAAAGTGGTATTGCGCAACTGTCTATGGAGGGACAGAAATCTCTCAGATTTTATCAAAAAGATCTTCATTTGTGTTCCGAAGATGTTCGAAAGTCTGGGTGAGTAATCAATGACACAATTTTCATTTTTGGGTGAACTATCCCTTTAAATGCATTTTACCGGATTCAGAGCATCTTGAACTTGTATTTTTTTTATCATTATGATGTCCTGGCTGGTGAAGCTATATTTAACAAATTGTATTGAGGTCCACGCTGGTTCCTTTGCCCTGTCCAGTCGTGATCAGTGTAAAAATCCCTCTCTACAATTGCATTGGTTGGTTATTTCCCCCACTCTTTATTATTTATTTTATTCTTGTCATACTGTCTTATGTCTTGGAGGATGCAGGACAAAGTTCCCAATTTCTAGACTACCCAGTGGTGACCTAGAGGGAACCCATGACTCCAAAAACTCATGGCTGAACAGCTCTATAGCTCGGCTGAAATGGGTCTTTTGGGCCCTGGTCACCGTAGCTTTATTTTCCCTGCCCGTAAAGCCACAGAGAGAGTCAAAAGTGTAAAAGGAAAACGAGTGAGAGAGTCCCGCAGCATTATCTCTTTATCCCTCTCACAGACTCAGAACTCCCATGAAACTATATCGTCCTGACCTTTCTGAAACTAAGGTAACTGGCAAGGACACCATGGCCCTGGCATGGGCTCCATTGTGTACACTCTTTGCCATAGCCAGGTAATGGAAAAGTGTACAGGTCATTTGATAATTTGTCCAGACCCAAGCTGAGCAAGACTTTCTGGTCTTCTAATGGACCATAGTGCCTGAATACAAGAAAAAAGTGTCATACTGGGACAAGAAGATGGAAGGCAGCAGTCGTGGGGTGAAAACCAACTGGTAAGTGCATCTGTGTCAATGCTGCAGGCAGTTTGCAATGAGATTTTCAAAAAAAAAGAACATCTACCAATCTCACAGCTGTCTCAAAACTCTTTTATGTTCAATGCTTGTGTTATCGACCTTAAAAATAAAACTGCCTACAACTATATCTCTGTGGTGACAATGCACATTCAAACAAATTTTTCAGACAAAACCCATCAGCTTCCTTTCAAGTCATTAAAAGCCATTTTTTTTTCTTCGAAAAGGATAAATAGACATATTCTTTTTGCTTTCAAGACATTTGCTTCATCCAACAATCTGACAGTGTCATGTCTGAGAAAATGCACTGTAGTTATATTCATTAATATAGTGCTGAACATGCAGATTATTTGCAAATTTTACAAAAAAAAACTGTGGTGTATATGAATAATGAGAAAGCATCTATATTACTTTTCAACATCAAACAGAAGAAAATGCATGTGCCATACATAATAAAATGGCTAACACCATATAACAAATCTCAAAAATCTAACATCAGGGATCAATAAACTATTATAGTATTTATTAATATTTTGAATTAGCTTTTTTATATATATTATAATTTTTTTATTTACCTTAAGTTATAGTCATTTTGTTATGTGATTTTGCCTTTTTTTTTAATTTCAGTTCTAGTTTTATTTTTTCCTACCTAAAAAAAGCTAAAAGGAAATGACCAATTTTGCAGTGGCAACTTATGTATGTATATATATATATATATATATATATATATATATATATATATATATATATATATATATATATATATATATATATATATATAATATATATATATATATATATATATATATATATATATATATATATATTATATATATATATGCATTGTTATTGGAGCATGTTTTACAAGTTTTTCAACTTTTCTAAATAATTCAGTGCTTATATAAGCTTCTTTGTAATTAATTTGTAATTGCTTGTGAAAATTGCTAGCAATTTCTGAGTGAAAATTGTCTTTATACAGCAAATTTATATCAGTGTATATCAAAGTAGCATCACCTGACAACAGCGAATTCAATCAGTATATCTAAAGTGTAAAGAACACGTCATAAGACCTGTTAATCAAAACATTTCTATTTCAGCGAAATAGACGACAGCGAGCCCTGATCGGTGAGTTACAGCTCAGCTCATCACCCGCTTTCGCAGAACGACAGAGAAAAGCCTCGTTCCCCTGGTACTGAGAGGCCATATTAAAGGGCATGTCAGTTAACCTGTCCACTGGATTGTGTAAGAGTACATCTGAAAATCCCAGTGAGTATAGTACGGATCATAGAGGTGAAGCAGGAGGTGGGGAGATATAACAGATGACAGATGAAGAGAAAGGAGGGGTGAAATAGCCACTGAAAGACAGACAGCACTGAATTACTGTGTCTTGATGGGCAACACAGGGCAGCAGAGCAGTTCGTGTGCTGGACAGATGACATGGTATACACAAAGAGGAAAACCCATCTCATCATGGCCGGAGATTGTTAAAAGTGCATCGTTTTCGAAAGAGACAGGGTGAATCGCTCAGACAGCGTCTTTTTCAGCATCTGGCCTTTTAGAATAGTACAAAACTCAACAAAAGAAGATGCTTATTAAAAGGTGAAGGGTGCCATTTCTGTGACACTAACAGCATGAAATGAAATAGCAAAAAAATGCCCTTTTCTAACATAATTTCTAAATTGTGACATCTGTTTAGATCATAGTAGATTTATATGTTCTTGGTCCCTTCAAACTAATGCTAATGATTCCATCCAAAGTTTTACTAAACAGTTACTTCACTGAATTGCTATGTTATGCAACTAAATGTAATTATAATAATGTGCATCATTTAACAAAATAATTGCATGGATCTAATAACATAAGCTAAAGAGAAGTATATGTTGGTAAGTAATAACATATAGTATGTGCAACTTTTTGTAGTGCAGTTCAACAGACCAGCCTCAAAAAAGATACAAAAATGGAGGTAAAATGAATGCAAACCTAAAAAAGTTGAAATTACACAAGCATGAGTAATCTGTTAGCTATTATTTTACTTTGAGGGTTGTTGCGCACAATAAAAAAAAATTGCAAACTTCACCTTTAAACAGATAGTATGCACTAAAAAAGCCATGATGATATTTTCCTACACCTCAGTTCAGTTTTATGTCCCATTGAGTCTAGAAACCCATTAGTTACAGTTCCGTCCCAACAGAATACCAATGTCCAGGCCTTCACACCAATGGTCCACGCACTCATGGGATGTTGCACGCTAGCGGTCACCATCCACAACGCACTAGCGTACAAACACATGGTGCGTCAGTGACCAGCAGCCCCTCGGTCTCTCCCACGCATTGCTCGGCTCTCCAGCATGGCATAAGAGCTCAGAGGCATGAAATTAAACACAAGATGCTGCAGTTTGGATTCCAGGCCAAGTCTGAATGGTAATATAAAACTCTGATCCGCAGATGCGGAGGAGGATTACATAGAGCACAGAGCCTTTTTCTTCTGTAAAATCTCAAAAGTGAAATATGTGTAACTGTTTATTATTTATATTCCAAATAGAAAAATACAAAAAGCCTTTAAGATTCTATTAGCATTCCCTTCATGTCATGATCATACAATCCAAATTACTAGTAGTGTAGATTTCGATTAAACCCACTAACTTGAATCTTTTTGAGTCCATTCATTTAAAAATGTATTCACTAACTTATTCAGTGACTGCTTGTGCAGTTTTGATCAATGTGACAGTAGGTGGCATTGGCAACAATTCAGTGTCTCTTTGTGTGAATCACTGAATCTTTTACTCAAATAATTCCTTAAAAAAAAACAAGACTGATAAAAGTCTTATTATTCTTTATTACAATTTGCAAGTCTAAAGAGTGTCTAGCATCATAAGAAAGCAGGTCTGTCTAAATATTTAGTCCAAAAACACATATAATAATTCCCAAAAAGAGCACTTTAAGTCTCACTTTTGAATCAGACAGATTTCAGAAATGTTCTTCTTCTTCACATCATCAACATTACATCAATGAGGATGTCAAAACCAGTGTCCTGGGATCTATTTCGTACAATCTAACATTAAAGACGTTGATATTGAACAGTATGCCTCTGTTTTTACCCAAAAGCTATGGGTCGTATTGTAGAAGCAACAAACATGTTTTTAAATATCTGTGCCATTAAAGGTGGCATAAAAATGAAAGTTGCGATAGTCTTTTTTTCCCTATTGTGACGTAAACCTGAGTGAAATGGCATCTGAAACGAAAAAAAAAATGTAGGACAGAACTTGATTTTGTCAATTGGGAATTGATTGGATCATTGGATGGTTGTGGTTTGCTATTGGTCGATCTCATGTGATTGGCAGGTTGTACCGCCCTCACGCCAGTAAACACATCATCAGAGAAGAGAAGAGAAGAGATGTTGCTGCAAGAGGGAAGGGAAGTTATTTTAAATGAAAGATTACGAGGGCATATGAATAAAAATAAAATAAAGATGTGCACAGATAAACCATTTATAATAATTTCCATTAAAAAAAAATTATTTCATGGTGACTTTAAACTACTTGTGTTATTAATCAGATATTAACATGTCAACACTTCAACTATGATTCTCTACAAAATGTTGCTCTGCCATGACAGTATTTTACCTAAAAGAAAGAACTGCAATGCTAATGTAACAATCCAATGTATTTGAGTTCTGTTTTTGTGATCTTGGTTTCCCCTGTCTTTGTGGTTTTTGGTTTAGCCCTGTTAAGTTTTCCCGCTCCTCGTTTGTGTTCAGTTTCATCACCTGTGTTCTGTTAATTATTCAATCATTCCATGTGAATTTAAGCCCTGTGTTTTCTCCCAGTGTTGGTCGATCGTCGTCTTTGAATGGTTGTGTGTTTCCTGATTTCCTGGAGTTCTGTTCTTGTTTGAGTTTGGAAGTTTTCATTTTTGTTATTAAAAACTATGGTCTTTAAAATTCCGTGTCCTCGTCTTCGGTCACCTGCACACCAACCCTGACAGAACGATCGACCTCAAAATGGATTTTGCAGCAGTGGAGATCCTCCTTCTCTCCCAGGAGAACCAGTCCCTCGAGGCACACACACAGAGGTATTTGAACTTGGTACCCCATGTGCATTATGATGACACCAGCCTCTCTGTGTTCTTCCGGGCAGGTCTCAACCCAGAGACCAGAGCACGCCTGCCCGGGGATGGGCCTCGGGGGAACTTCCAGGGCTATGTGGAGTGGGTGCTGGTATCCTGTGGATCATCTTTCACCGTTGTTGATCTTACCAGCCCCACTCCAAACACAGAGCCCGTTGACCCAGAGCCAGAGCCCGTTGACCCAGAGCCAGAGCCCGTTGACCCAGAGCCAGAGCCCGTTGACCCAGAGCCAGAGCCCGTTGACCGACAACGTACCAGAGCAGAGCCCGTTGACCAGAGCCAGAGCCCGTTGACCCAGAGCCAGAGCCCGTTGACCCAGAGCCAGAGCCCGTTGACCCAGAGCCAGAGCCCGTTGACCCAGAGCCAGAGCCCGTTGACCCAGAGCCAGAGCCCGTTGACCCAGAGCCAGAGCCCGTTGACCCAGAGCCAGAGCCCGTTGACCCAGAGCCAGAGCCCGTTGACCCAGAGCCAGAGCCCGTTGACCCAGAGCCAGAGCCCGTTGACCCAGAGCCAGAGCCCGTTGACCCAGAGCCAGAGCCCGTTGACCCAGAGCCAGAGCCCGTTGACCCAGAGCCAGAGCCCGTTGACCCAGAGCCAGAGCCCGTTGACCCAGAGCCAGAGCCCGTTGACCCAGAGCCAGAGCCCGTTGACCCAGAGCCAGAGCCCGTTGACCCAGAGCCAGAGCCCGTTGACCCAGAGCCAGAGCCCGTTGACCCAGAGCCAGAGCCCGTTGACCCAGAGCCAGAGCCCGTTGACCCAGAGCCAGAGCCCGTTGACCCAGAGCCAGAGCCCGTTGACCCAGAGCCAGAGCCCGTTGACCCAGAGCCAGAGGCCCGTTGAGCCCAGAGCCAGAGCCCGTTGAGCCAGAGCCAGAGCCCGTTGAGCCAGAGCCAGAGCCCGTTGAGCCAGAGCCAGAGCCCGTTGAGCCAGAGCCAGAGCCCGTTGAGCCAGAGCCAGAGCCCGTTATGAGCCAGAGAGCCAGAGCAGAGCCCGTTGAGCCAGAGCCAGAGCCCGTTGAGCCAGAGCCAGAGCCCGTTGAGCCAGAGCCAGAGCCCGTTGAGCCAGAGCCAGAGCCCGTTGAGCCAGAGCCAGAGCCCGTTGAGCCAGAGCCAGAGCCCGTTGAGCCAGAGCCAGAGCCCGTTGAGCCAGAGCCAGAGCCCGTTGAGCCAGAGCCAGAGCCCGTTGAGCCAGAGCCAGAGCCCGTTGAGCCAGAGCCAGAGCCCGTTGAGCCAGAGCCAGAGCCCGTTGAGCCAGAGCCAGAGCCCGTTGAGCCAGAGCCAGAGCCCGTTGAGCCAGAGCCAGAGCCCGTTGAGCCAGAGCCAGAGCCCGTTGAGCCAGAGCCAGAGCCCGTTGAGCCAGAGCCAGAGCCCGTTGAGCCAGAGCCAGAGCCCGTTGAGCCAGAGCCAGAGCCCGTTGAGCCAGAGCCAGAGCCCGTTGAGCCAGAGCCAGAGCCCGTTGAGCCAGAGCCAGAGCCCGTTGAGCCAGAGCCAGAGCCCGTTGAGCCAGAGCCAGAGCCCGTTGAGCCAGAGCCAGAGCCCGTTGAGCCAGAGCCAGAGCCCGTTGAGCCAGAGCCAGAGCCCGTTGAGCCAGAGCCAGAGCCCGTTGAGCCAGAGCCAGAGCCCGTTGAGCCAGAGCCAGAGCCCGTTGAGCCAGAGCCAGAGCCCGTTGAGCCAGAGCCAGAGCCCGTTGAGCCAGAGCCAGAGCCCGTTGAGCCAGAGCCAGAGCCCGTTGAGCCAGAGCCAGAGCCCGTTGAGCCAGAGCCAGAGCCCGTTGAGCCAGAGCCAGAGCCCGTTGAGCCAGAGCCAGAGCCCGTTGAGCCAGAGCCAGAGCCCGTTGAGCCAGAGCCAGAGCCCGTTGAGCCAGAGCCAGAGCCCGTTGAGCCAGAGCCAGAGCCCGTTGAGCCAGAGCCAGAGCCAGAGCCCGTTGGTACCGCTGGTCCACGTCTGTCACGTCACGTCTGCCCAGCCTGTCCCAGAGCCTGTCCCTTTTCCAGTCACTTTCCCCATTAATTTTTGGGGGGGGGCCATAGGCCCTCGCCGTGGGCACCCGAAGGGGTCTCACCGCCGTGGCCGCCCGAAGGGGTCTCACCGCCGTGGCCGCCCGAAGGGGTCTCACCGCCGTGGCCGCCCGAAGGGGTCTCACCGCCGTGGCCGCCCGAAGGGGTCTCACCGCCATGGCCGCCCGAAGGGGTCTCACCGCCATGGCCGCCCGAAGGGGTCTCACCGCCATGGCCGCCCGAAGGGGTCTCACCGCCATGGCCGCCCGAAGGGGTCTCACCGCCATGGCCTCCTGAAGAGCCTGCACCGCCCTGGACGCCCGAGGGTCCCACAGCTCCGCCCTGGACGCCCGAGGGTCCCACAGCTCCGCCCTGGACGCCCGAGGGTCCCACAGCTCCGCCCTGGACGCCCGAGGGTCTCACAGCTCCGCCCTGGACGCCCGAGGGTCTCACAGCTCCGCCCTGGACGCCCGAGGGTCTCACAGCTCCGCCCTGGACGCCCGAGGGTCTCACAGCTCGCCTTGGTCACGCCCGCAGCCTGCACCGTCGTGGCCACGCCCACAGCCTGCACCGCCCTGGCCACGCCCACAGCCTGCACCGCCCTGGCCACGCCCACAGCCTGCTCCGCCCTGGCCACGCCCACAGCCTGCTCCGCCCTGGCCACGCCCGCAGCCTGCACCGTCGTGGCCACGCCCACAGCCTGCACCGCCCTGGCCACGCCCACAGCCTGCACCGTCGTGGCCACGCCCACAGCCTGCTCCGCCCTGGCCACGCCCACAGCCTGCTCCGCCCTGGCCACGCCCACAGCCTGCTCCGCCCTGGCCACGCCCACAGCCTGCTCCGCCCTGGCCACGCCCACAGCCTGCTCCGCCCTGGAGGCTTCCTGGACCTGCACTATGCCCTCGTCAGCCTCCAGGGCGCCCACCCTCCCACCCTCCCACCCCTTTGGATGTTATACGGCGCGAGATCGCGCCTTCAGGGAGGGGGGAGGTACTGTAACAATCCAATGTATTTGAGTTCTGTTTTTGTGATCTTGGTTTCCCCTGTCTTTGTGGTTTTTGGTTTAGCCCTGTTAAGTTTTCCCGCTCCTCGTTTGTGTTCAGTTTCATCACCTGTGTTCTGTTAATTATTCAATCATTCCATGTGAATTTAAGCCCTGTGTTTTCTCCCAGTGTTGGTCGATCGTCGTCTTTGAATGGTTGTGTGTTTCCTGATTTCCTGGAGTTCTGTTCTTGTTTGAGTTTGGAAGTTTTCATTTTTGTTATTAAAAACTATGGTCTTTGAAATTCCGTGTCCTCGTCTTCGGTCACCTGCACACCAACCCTGACAGCTAATGTCGCTATACTGTCCATTGTGGAAACACTGAAAATCTTGCATTGAGTTATGAATTGTGTTGTCAAAATGCAAGAAAGCATTCAAATGAGCTAGCATAGCTTATCAATGCTTGACAAATTACTGGAGGCACACAGGGCTTGTTTAGAATTAAAATAAATGTTTTGTGTACTCAACAAAATCTGCATTTCGAAAGTGTATCAAAGAAAACTGATGGGAATTTATTCATGCAACAAGTGTAGCACAAGCCAAAAAAAAAAAAGTGCAACAGTTTACTCTCCAAAACAGTCCTTCATTTTCTTTCCCCACAGACTAAACACAAAGATCAACCTTCCTACAACAGCCAGGCAATGATGAAGCCCATTTCCCTGTCAAATTCACCACATTCAGGTCCCTCATTAGAAAAGCAATTCAAACCTTGTGATGTCTGGTTCTGTGTGTCTGCAGCTATTTAACTTCATTACTGGATGGCTGCTAGCGGTGAGGACACTTAACCCCTATTACAGCTTCACCTCCTTAGCCTGAACTAAAAGATAATTCATCTATTTACACAGAGTAAGAGGAAATAAGGACTATTGCTGGAGTGTTTAAACAAATATCGAAATGTTTGACCAAAAATTAAACATTCATTTTAGCCTACTTAGCATGCATTAGCCTACACTCATTTCACCAACCCGTGCTGTGGTGATGTATGCAAAATGCAGATACCGGGTTTACTACATCATAAAAGCCATATGGAGCTGATAATGTGATGCAAATGTTAGAATGTATTAGTTTAAAAACCAAGCACTATGGTAAAAGTGATCTAAGATCATAACATAGCAAGGAACTATGCAAAAAACTTTTATTAATCGATAATCTGCCTCTGTAATTTAAAAAAAAAATGTGAAAAGGAATAAACGTTATTGCTTTTTTGTAATTCCGCTAAGTGTTCATTTCAGCAGAAAACTGTTTTTTCATATATTTTAAAAAAGTTTTACAAAAATATAGCTAGAGGCAAGTTTTCCAATGAGCCTGGGTTAAAAGGCCCAAGATTTCAATAGCCGCCTTTGCCACAATCAAAAAATCATAATATTCATTTTCCATTATTGACTACATTAATTCATAACTCAATAGTTATGATATTTTCAAGTTATTACAAAGTTTGCTTTTTGGCATGTTTCTGAACTAACAACATGACGCTCTAATGCATAAAAAAACACATCACAGAAAAGTTATTACTTTCCAGGTACAATCTACTCCCTAATACAATATGAACTGTTAAACTACTTGTAAGCTAAGATAATGTTCACATCATCCTAATTCATTTATTTTTCCATCTCAGAATCAACATGAAAAAGTGTTTTACCTCAGTAATTTGAATGAAAAACAAAACTACCACTTCTATATCACACAACGACTCCAAATTGTAATCTTTTTCAATGTTTCATGGGATACAGCAAGCACTTCCAAACAAAGCTTAAGCCATAACAATCTCTAAGAGAAAGGTTTGAGATTTCATAGGAAACCTTAGATGGTGGCCTTTAATCCGTCCATACGCACACACATGGTTGCCAGGAGTTGTAAGCATGTCACATGATGCCTGACCAAGGATACTGTCATATTGAGGTAAAAGTGGCAAGGCATCAGGAGTGAACTATAGTTAACCAAGCCTAATATATTTACCCCGTCACAAAGAGCGCCTGACAAAGCAGCTGACACATGGAGAACAGGGACGAATGTTGTTATAAACTTCATATCCTAAAAAGGCATTAGAGAACGTTATCTCTGGCCTTAAGTACTTTAAAAGAATGCATAGTTGAGTTACAGGCCCTCTGAAACAATATGCAATCAACTTGCTTCTATTTACTGTACTACCACATCCATAATAAGAGGTTGAGTAAGAGCAAAGTAACTGCTGCTATCCCAATATACCGAGACAAACGTGAAAAACGGATGTACTGTATTTGTTTCCTCTAAAGTTTGCTCAACACATAAACACTTTCTTCACCAACCTGAAGTTCTAGTGATTTACTCATTTCATGCCATAATATCAAGTTGAGAGCAATTTGCTGCTGGTAATACTGGTATGTTAGAGGATAATTTATTGAGGAATGATGTATATTTATGGCCCGCTGTGAAGCAAATCACACATTCCTGGCTTCTCCATGTTATTGCTTTGACAATCATACCTCATCTTCGGGACAGGCTATTTATTGTACGCTATCGTGCTAGATGTAAATATCCTCTCTCAATGGCATATCAAATATCTTGTTTGTGTTGAGGTGTTGTCGTGGTTGTCATGGAACAATAAGTTGCTCTTGTGCGTAAGGGGTTACTTTGAAAAGCCGTGCTGCATTAGCAATGAATGCTGTTTTCGTCCATTACACCCTAGCGCGTAGCAACACCATTTGTTAAAAGCATACAAAACCTCTTATGACATCACAAGACTTGCTCTCATGTTGCATGTAGGATTTACCTTCATTACTCAAATATCAAAAAGCCTTGTTTCTTAAACTCATATACTTGCCAGTATTGATTTACTCCTATTGTGCTGGTTTGTGGTTCATTAGCACGCAGCAGGAGGTTAAGTTAGTCAATATCTTCAGCAAACACTCTCTGCTGAGTAGTTAGGGCAATTTAGAAACTTCCACCATAAAAAAAAGCAGAATTCTTTGCTTTTTAATTAGCCGAGAATAAAGGGAGAAGCTTTGAAACATAGCTATTTAAAAAAATATTAATATAAAACATTTTGCTTGCTATTGTCTTGTGAGGCTCTATTTAGTAATCATCATTTACAGGATGAGTACAATAAAAAAATATTTAATTACCTTAAAATAATGTTTCAAAAATCTTATCAGTGGTTCATCAAGTCGTAACAGGGTGAAAGGCACTTCTACCATAGCCTGACGGGGTCTGTATCGCTTTACTGGCACTATGTAACTTCGGGGTTCGGGTAGTAACCCGTGCACAAAAAGAACTACAAAATTCGACTGCTTTACGTCAAGCGCTACAATAGTCATTATTTCGTTTTTCTTCGTTTCTGATGTCGCAATACATCATCCTTTCATGAAATCATGTAACATACTCTACCTTGTCTGTGGACCTTGTTCATTCTGAAGCTGGTGCTGGATAAACAGCGAGCGTGCGTGCGACGGTAGGCTAAATTATTTACGATAGCGGTAATGGACAATTTCGTTTCCAACCAGTAGGGCGACCGAAGAGGAAAAGTTCCACGGTGTTGCTTTAACTCAGCAGTAAAAAGCATAAGAGATTCCATGTCAAACAATCAGACCATAAAATAAGTTGAGTGGTAATTCAGTCATAACAGTATATCGGAGTATTATTGTTCGGAATGGCACATAGCAATGGATCATGTGTTTTTAACCACAAGGTTTTTTAGTGTGTGTATGTGAAGGTCCAGGTGTGACAGAGGCCACATCACAATATCAAGAGGTTTGTTGTGATCATGACCTCTGTCTCACATGCTATGTTCACCGAAGAGAAAGATACACAGCTCGACAGAGAGTGGCAATGAATCTCTCATGTCTAGATTAATGTTTCTGTGCCACAAACATCACCCAACCAAAATCCATAATAGCGTTTTGTTAGAATTCCCAGTCATTTCAATGGACGTATCTTGGCTGGTGCTTGACATGCTGGAAGGACTCACCCTGCTTGCTGCAATCTGTGCAAATAGGTATTTGTACTTAGTTTACAAAAAGAGTAATTTGATATTTGATCAACCCTACCTTCCCATGTAGCAGTCCCATAAATATATTCACAAAACGCATCCTTGTCAGCTGCGAAAGAAAGCAGCCACTGAGCTTTTGATAATACTACATAGACAATATCCTTTTTATTTCCCTTCTGGCATGCATTGATGCTAAATTTGAAAATTTATAAGATGCCTTAGTGAGAAAGCATCTGCCAACAGCACATTCAAACACAAAGGCAATAAGGAGACAAACAAAAATGGAAATATGTTTTATTCACCAAATCTCTTTCCAATGTCTTTAAAGTAAGATTAAACTGTCTGACCAAATGCATCGCATCCTTTGTATATTTCCTAAACGTTTCACGGACATTGTGTGGGCACGTAATCGCTGTGACCTTTTATAACCTACTGACCCATAATCCTCTGTATGTTGTTCATACTGGACAGAAACCAGCAGAGAAGCAGATCCCGCCTTACATTTTTTCTTGTTTGAGAAGCTGTTTCACTCAGATATACACCAAAAAAGGGAAAGAAAAGACTATCACAACTTCCGTTACAAGACCACTTAAATTACAAGGACACATGAATTTAAAAAATAAATAATGCATGGATAAATCAACAGTGGTTCTCAACCAGGAGCTTTGAAATAAGTAAAAACAACTAAAATAGATATTCTTATATTATTTCATTAAGTCTACATTTTAATTCTAATTATTTGAGTTGCTCATTTTAATCTGTAAATTAAATATGGGAGCAGGGCTTTGAATGTGTAAAATGAACACTGCAATATGCTGCAAAAAAAGATTTGTCCATTTTGCTTTCATGGTTTCAGTGTGAGAATTGCTTTGCTATCATTTAAAGGAAAAATGCATCTTCCTCAGAACCACAAATGGTTTTATAGGTTAATATGAGAATCTTTTGTAAATGTTTGAGAACGTGGGACACCAACAAAATTCCATTGCACAGCAGTACAATGATAATAAAGTATTTCACTTTAACATATAGCTTTTGCTAATGTTAGCGCTCAGTCGAGGAGTGAGAAGAGATGCTATTTAAAGAGGATGTTCACATACCACTCGTCTAAAAATCTTTATAACCGTAAAGCACATCTTAAGGCTTACTGGTGTTTGCATATGTGTGAGGACAAATCTTTAGACTGCAAAAAGCACCTTTTGCATAAACACATAAAGACACAAAGGCAAGCTAATTTTACTTATCTTTAAACATATTTTTTTATCAACTTCACTGTTTATCCTTTATTCTACAAGGTATTTATTCAATGATGGAGCACATCTGTTTATTCAGGGGTAACCTATCTTAGCGAGCCGCATGACTAATATCAGATTATGAATATGATTCACTCTGGGGAAATGGGAACTGCTACAAAAGGCACACTGAATATGTAACAGCTGCATCAAATTACCAGATACATTTTGCGAAAGGACACAGGTATTAGTCACAGCTATTGTGACTGAGAGGAAATATCTCATTCAGACCTCACCAGGAAACATTCACAGAGCACAAAAACGTAAAATATAACATACTGTCACCTGCAGAATTGAGCCAAAATGGCTGCAGACACTTTGAAATGAAACATTATGATGGCCATAAGGGACAGTTAGTGCTATCACCATTGACTTTGACTCAAATTTTCTAAATGATTTATTTTTGGGCAATTAAATGTGTTAATGTAACACAATTATTTACATACATACATACATAAATACATGAAAAAATGATCACTATGAAAACAAAATGATCTGATCCGTAAATATACTGTAATAAAGGCTTTTCCTGCAAGATGCAATGCTGCAGCCAAAGGGATCTATCTACATGAATACATTTAACCAGCATTTAATAGAACACTAGGGAATTCTGTAGTCAAATCTGTGGTTGATACATACAGTTACAGGTAAACAATGAATGAACAATGACAGGCTGAAGGCGGAAAGTTCTCGCCAAATCGAACCCAAAACCTCTGAATATAAATCATTATTGTAGGATTGCAGGCTTGGCGAACACCCATTTTTTAATGTACTTATGTAATATAAAAATTTAATACATCACGAAATGAACTCACATACGATACTATCGCGATAAATTCTGTTGATTAAAATGCTAAATTTGATATTGCATGTGTGTGTGTAAATGAATAGGCTTGGACTTGGTGCTGGAAACCCAAAGCACAGGGCAATAGAGACACCAGAATAACAATATTCATGATTCTGAAGCTGTACATGAATATGCTTGCACTGACTACATATATTTAAAATAATGTAGGCCACTTTTTATTGATGACATCAGACATGTGGCTTTATCAGGACCCATTGCATTATTATACATTATATTCAACATTATATATAGTTTAATGTAGTACTGGCACTAAACTCTGAAAACTCCTCAGTTCTCACACAGTAATTGTTTCTGGGTGAACTATACGCAATACATATTGTCACTATCCACAATACATATTGTTGCATTTTTGTATTGCGATATATTGTGACATGATATATTGTTACACCCCTAGTAAATTCAGATTATTTTCCCTCACCTCTTTCAATCCAGTCATACTCTCTTCTACATCATTTACTTTCACTGAATAAAGAGCAGAAAAATTTCAATGAAATAAGTCAAAGTGAACAGTTAACAAACAAAGGAGAATAATATGGACGCCTTTTTCCACTTCTCTCAAATTTCACAATTGCCACTTTATATCTAACAATGTGACTTTTCCCATTAACTCAAATCCTGTGTTATTTTTTTTTACTCTGATGTGGAAATGAGCTGTTGTGTCAGTATATAATGTTCCCTTTAACAAAAAGAAAGACCAAGACTAATAACATTTCTTTAGGAAAAAAATAAAATATTTTTACCACACACGTTCTGAACTCCATAGACCAATTTCAAAGCTGTGTTAAAAGCTTTTCTACTCTTTTCTACCTCTGGAGAGGTGAGGGGGGTGAGGGGGACCTGGGGATCGATTCTAAGGCGATACAGGGCATGTGGTGGACATTTCCAGAGCCCTGACCCAACAGCACATGGGAGGTAATTTTGTTACTCAGAAGAAAAGCTCAAAGGTCACTGACCGATCAATACTACACACAAACATCTTACACTTAAGCACCTATGAGAAAACACAGCTACTGGAGTTTGTGTTGTACCATTTTTCTGTATTTAAGGCTTAAGAGACTGTAGATAAAGTTAATGCACCCGTGTGGATAATGTAAGTTCAGGTGAGCTGACCACAACTCTCTCTTACAACAAAGTACTATGGTATTACCACGTTTTACTGCTAAATACCGGTCTTGCTGAAATAATTAACTTTAGAATTAATAACTACCAGCATCACAAACAGGAATCCCTACAAAGGAGCAAAATTTAATAAGGAAACATGGATGCTTACCAAGTTTCCGTCCTCAATAAACTGCTAGTATTAATGCTAATTCAGCAAATTCCCCATGTGAAACAGAACAAACGTCACTTGGTGGACTGCAGCTCTACCTAATTAAATTAATCCGCTTTTATTAAAAAGGAAAAGCTTCCAAAAATTGCTCAACACTCCAAGGAAATGAGAGCAAACAATGCCATTCCTCTTATGTTGAAAGACTTTGATGGGATAATCAAACAGCATTCTATATTTTTGCAAGTCATCAGGAGGTCAGAATGATCAAGTGAATGCAACATCACCCAGATACATCCAGCTCTTAATACCTCAGAATGGAGAAATAGAAATATGCCTTACTTTCTTCTGTTGAAAACAAAGGAAGACACACAAAAAACAATGGACCCGATTGAATACTGTTCAAAAGTTTGGAGTAGGATTCTTTCATTTTTTTATATATATACCAAATGGCTTCATATAGGCCAAATACACCAATTTATACAAGCACTGGTAGTCAAGTTTATGACAAGAAACTATCAATCGCATTAAAAAAAAGTATGATTAAATGCATGCACTGACACCATTGCTGTGTCTAAAATTGCAAATCTGAAGGAAACAATGACAGCTGCCATTAATTCAATAAACAGAGAGCAGACTGCAGTATGAGGGAGTGATGAGGTGTTCAACTCTGCTTGAAAAGCTCTTTCCAAGCACCAATAACTGTATAACTGCCCCAGTAACTGTATATAGTTAAAATTCATGGTAGTGAAAACACTGTTCAACTGCCCCCTGACGGAGAACAGCACCTGGCTAGCGGCACACGGGAGATTTGAGTTCAAGAACCCTGCATTAGGCAGTCCTGCATATTGCAACTGACAGCAAATCCATCATTTCTAACGCAAGCGTTTTAGCTTAATGTTGGTGTGTCAGAGCTGTAGGACAGATATCATCGCTGGAGGGGAAGCATCTGTATCATAACAAATTTCCAGGGTGTTATGAAATTGTTGAGTCACCGAATACAAGATGATTAAAGGGAATGAAAACGCGTGCTGGGATTTTTGCAGGCTGATTTGCCTAACTAGGCTGTGTATTGTGTTACATAAATGAGTCTGAGCTGAATAAGCAAAAGTAGCTGGCAAAACTTCCTGAAAGGCAAATGAAAACATTTGAGGAAATGCGATGTGTGTGAGACATTAGCCTGTTGTTACCATTGTCTAACCAAAGCAGACAAAAACCTCTGTACTTTCAGTCACAGTTCTTTTTCTTGACAATATTGAATTTGGCATCATTCTGAAGGAAGTGTGAGACATCCATGGCTCCTTTAGAGACGTGATTAGCTGAGAAAAACCTGCATAATTCACTCAAGCTCCACTCTTCCTACTTTCCTCAGGTTCAGCAATAGCAGAAGAGTCTGGCTAAAACAAAGGCTCTCAGAATCACTGATGCCAGCGTATATGTATAGGCTATGTCAACACAGTCTCATGAAAGTGCGTATCTATACCACAAATGTTATTTCTCGTACCATATGCTACCATACCATATGCTGCGCACTGAAAACCCCGTATTACACGCCATAAAGTGCGTATCATATGCACGCGAAAACTGCATATCTGCCCGCAAAAAATATTTTTGGTGTATAAATGGCACGAGAAATAACATTCATTGTATAGATACGCACTTTCATGAGATCGGGCTATGTATATATTAGCCTTTTGCTTGGCTACTTTATCTAACAGCTACAGTAATAATGTGTTGCTAATGTTACACAAACCATTTTCTCAGAAAGGCATAGCCTATTGTTCATCATAACATCGTTAATCATAACATCATAAAATAATTCACACGCTATATTGCTAAATGTTCCAGATTTTTTATATCAACAGAAAAATATACCAGGATAACCTGACTTCTCTTGAGACTCCTCTGCTTCACAGCAGTTAATGATATGCTAAAGCCCGCCAGCACGTTGAAGGGATTGGTTAACACATTTGTGACATAGAGTACAAAGACGATTTCAAACCACATTTTTGAGACTGTTTTTAGTTCACAGCCGTTTTAAGAAGAAAATCCTCAGCAATGTTGTTGACTGATGAATTTGCACATGGTTTGTCTTAAAGCATATCAAAAACACCACATAGACATATAAACAACATTAAAAGCTTGATTTTCACCACATGGGGACTTTAATATTTTAGAGTGAACCAGATTTATGATTCTTAGATAAATAGAATGTTCAAAAGAACAGAAATATAAATATTTTGCAACATTATAAATGTCTTTACTTTCACTTTTGATTCATTTGTTGTGTCTTTGCTGAATAAAAGTATTAATCTCACCAACCCCAAACTTTTGAGTGTCTTTTAAAGACCTAAAATTGCTATATCTGGTGCTATTGCTATAAAATGGTGCCTTGTAATGGAAAAATACACTAAGACAAGTTAAATTCAAGAGTAAAAAAAAAAAAAAAAAGGAACCGAGGCAAAGCAAGAGAAACCAACCATCGGTTCTCTTCGATCAGAGCCTCATGGTCATTTGATGTTCATCACAAATCTTTCAAAAGGTGTGACGACACAAGGCAGCATTATCCGTGGCATAGCAGATACAAAACGTAAGCTGAGAGAACGTTATATTGATGGATGGAAGAAGTGACAGTACACAGTTGGTGTAAACACACATACAGTCTCTTTCTCCTCCCTCTCCAGCTTTGACACATAAAGTATGTCAGATGACAGAGAGAGTGTGCCGATGTGTTGCAATGAACCCACTGAGCCTCCATTATTACGCCAATAAATCTTGAGCCGGATCCGCAAACACAGTGTGGCGAGCACGCTTGTGTGCTGCTTTTATTGTGCCACTTTCTTTTCGTGTGGAGCTCAGGTGTTTAATACAGCCTCAAAATATCAGGAAAACACTGTACAATATTTCTCTGAACATATGAGGCCGTTCGTTATGTTGTTGAGTGCTACAGTATACCATTTGTATTCACCTTTTGGCTCCCAAAGCTTCAAATCGCAATTTTGGGAGGGCATTCGTAGCGCAAAAGCCACTTGTGCATTGCTGCCCTATAACTCTATTCATTTTAAAGGGGATTAAAAAAATCTCCTCTGGAAATGTTGAAAAGATTTATGAGTCTCTGAGCGGTTGACACCGTGGTTAATGGCCAATTCAGTGTCTGGCGGACTGAACACCGGCATAGAACAATAAAAAATTATACTCTCCACTTTAATTAAATGCATCCTAGGCTCATTGGAAAAATGTGCCTCTACTTATATTTTTATCAAAACTTTAAAAAAGTACCCTTTTTGTACATGCAAATCACTCTATTTCAGGCTGAAATGAACAATAGTGCCAGTATAATTGAATCACAAATTATGGATTAATAAAGATGTTTTGCACACAATACTATGTTTTGACCTCAAAACACTTTTATCATAGTGCACGATTTGACATCTGCATCACATAATCAGATCCATATGGGTTTGCTGACACAGTAAACTTGCTCTCTATCTTACCTGGTACAGCAATGCACTCGCGATGCGGAGAGTCCTGGGAAACACGAGGCAGGCTACAATAAAAGAGCTCAAAGACTTGCAGAATCAGCTAAAATGGCATGGTTGCTTCAACAAATGTGTTTTTATCCCACATTTTCTTTTGTAAGCTATTGGTTAGGTTTAGTGTAGACGATACATTTTATATAACGGTTAGTTCCAGTCCTTGATTCTGATTGGTGAAACAATGACCGCTTCAGTTTCACCCAACGGTTCTATGTAGGCTATCACAACACAATACCCTTGCAACCAATCTTAGCAACGTATGTTCTCATTGATATTGTTCATTGAAGATTATAGAGTAGAGTATTGTGAGAGATTGAGTAAGTGAGTGTACCTGCATTTACAGTACATATAGCATTTTCCTTCAGGTCAGTCCGATATTCGTAATAAAAAAAAATCTGTTTGAATGTCTACTGTGATATATTGTCCTTTTAACAGTTAAGGGATTTTCCTGTGCCCTGAGTGACATGACTGAATCCGAAATCACCCCCTAAACCCTTATTCACTATTCCCTAAATTAGTCCACTAATACTGTTTATTAACGTAAACCAGATCATTACTGGTTTAATACCACTTTTAACACCCCTCACTGGCATTTCACTTTTAAAGAGTTGCAAAATATGGAAGAGGCAACATAATCAACTTGCAAGAATTTCACCACAGGCGCTGATTATAAGCCTGAGATTGAACCTGCACGGCCACACTGTGAAAACATCTCTACATAAAAAAAGACTCGATAAAATGAGTGTAAAGTGCTAATAACGAGAGCTTATGCTAAACCGTCTAAAATTAGACAGCATGATAAACCTCTATGTGACCCCAACATTATTTGAACCCACAAATAAGTGAATCTAACAAAGAAACATACTGTACACAGGTCAAGAATTAGGTTTCAAAAGACATGGGTGAAGAAAATGTGATGCTACAAATAAAAGGCTTTACTTTCTTTACACAAACCAATTTCTTATTTTTTGTTATTTGATTGGAGGTTAAATACGAGGTTCTATGAGATTCACCCAAAACGTAGATTATGTTATGCCTTATTCTGCTCCCGTTAGCAATGTATCACAATGATAGAGAGCATGTTCTGTTTAGCTGCCCTTTTTAAAGTGCAACGCAGCCCCATGAGGACGCTAGACAAACAGCGCGGGCGAAATTGAAACGGCAACGTTTCGCTCAATAGACGGCGCGGCTGTGAAATGACATGATAAAGGGGGATAGGACGGCTCTTGTGACTGCTTGGCAGAAACAGATAGCATGCTAACAATGTTGATTTCCTGTCCCTCTCTGCAGCACTATGTCAGCACATTTGTTGGTCCTGCCTCTAATTAAAACGTAGCCGTCAGTAAAGAGCTAGTGCTTGTTTACCCCTATTGAAATTAGCAGGCTTGCAGCCCAGGGGACTGTACGTCACGGACACAATTAGCCCACACAGGTCCAATTAGGAGCCGGTTTAACGCTAACAGCATTGAGCTTCTCTGGCTCTAAGAACAAGCTTCCTAGTCAGACACTAGAGTTCAGGGAATAAAATGACACTAGAAAGAGAGTCTGCTCAAAGTGTGCTGAAGTGTGGGTATGTGCTAGTGCTAAAATTAGCATCGGTAAGAAATAGAAACATTGTGCAATTCTTTAGCATGTGTATTTTCAGCGCAGTCTCATCCCAAGAAGTCATATATTGACGTCTTGGGACGTCTTTTGACCATACGTCAATATCCGCCTTTTTAGGGTACCCTTAAACGTCGGTTAGATGACGTTATCGGATCCTAACTCTACCCCAGACCTAAACCTACCCTAAACCTACCCGTCACCTAACTGACGTTAAAGGTAAAGCGTCAGTTGTATGACGTCCCAGGATCGTCATATAACCGACGTTTAAGGGTACCCTAAAAAGGCGGATATTGACGTATGGTCAAAAGACGTCCCAAGACGTCAATATATGACTTCTTGGGATGAGACTGTGTTAGTATTTAAGACATATGTATGGCAATTCCCTGATATGTGCCTCTGCTACATGGCGCTAATATTATTTTATTATTTTATTTTACACAAATACTTTGTATTCTTTATAAAGCAATGTTTTATGCATTTGTCCTGGCAAATAAACATTAAATAAAATAAATAAATAAATAAATAAGTTCACCGCCTTGTGCTCCACATAAAAATTGAGCACAATGCTTTCAGGATGATGCAATCTTCTCTAAACTTCTCTGTGATGTACATATATCAAAATGTTATAAGCATAACATGATATTTGACTTTATTAGATCAATAGGGGCAGTAGGGGCAGTCATGGCCTAATGGTAACAGAGTTGGACTGGTGACCCAAAGGTTGCTGGTTCGATTCCAGTACCGGCAGGAATATGACTGAGGTGTCCTTGAGCAAGGCACCTAACCCCAATCGCTCCCGGGCGCCGCTCAGGGCTGCCGCTGCTCCGGGTGTGTGTATCCACGTTTGCAGTGTGTGTGTTCACTACTCACTACTCTGCTCCTAATGTGTGTGCACTTACTTGGATGGGTTAAATGCAGAGGTCAAATTCCAAGTATGGGTTACCATACTTGGCCATCACGTGTCACTTTCACTTCACTTTTTCACTTTCACTTTTCACTTCACTTTTTCAATATTAGGGCTTTTTGCTAATGCAATGCACATGCAACTCAAAAATATCATTGACGCTTTGGAGGGTTTTGAAAAACTATGAATGTCTAGCAATTGCAAACCCTTACATGGTACCCGACTAATGGTAATATATGGTAATACCATGGTACTTTGATTTATTAATTTGTGACAGATTACAAATATAAAATATCTGTGTTGCAAGAAATAAAGTCATATGGGTTCGCAACACTAGCCAAGTTTCCATCCACTTGTCGAATTATCTGAAGTTCGGTAAAAAAAAAAAAAAAAAACCCATGCGAATAAAGCTGGTGAAAGTGTTTTTCCATCCAACGGCTTTAAAGCGGATAAAAAACCTGTGCGTAATGACGTCACATGCTGTTTTGCGATCAAATCGGTATATCGAATTGATTTGAGACATTTTGAGGAGTTTCCATTCATTTTCGCACTGAATTGCACAGCATTCAAGCAAACATTTGCGAACAAAGTTTTGCTAGACAAAATGGATTGCGCCGTAATAACATTTCCATCAGCGTTTATCGCATAAGCGGTAGGCTAATGTGTAAGAAACTATTCCTTTGAGATTAAAATGAAAAAAAAAATTGTTAAAAGCTGTGAGGCAACATGAAAGCGATGGAAAATTTTGACACCCAATGAAGCTTAATCAAGGTAAGGGTATATGATAAAAAGTGCCAACAATAAGTATTATGATTTCTAATCCAGACAAGTATAGATCGAGCATGATTAGAAATAAAGAAATGCTCAGAAATTAAATCCTTTAATCTAATTTCCCTCGCAGGATATGTAAAAGTGTATTATGTGCAGTGATCATACAGGCAATTAAGATATCCATATTGCTATCTAATTTGTTTGTTTTTTAAAGACATGCCTGGCTGCCTTAAGCAATCTAGTTGAACACAGAAACCTCCTCCGGTTCAGTAGTAATGAGGGAAAATCCCGAAAGCCTCTAATCTTCTCCCTGCAGGTCGCTACACAATCAATACCTCCCCTCTGGACACACACACTTCCAATTATGCAGAATGGAGGTGACGTCTGCTGGGGCTCGACTCTTACTAGAAGAGTTTAGACCCCCAACCAAGTAGCACAGAACTACTACACAGTCAGAGAAAACCTCCAGGGTCAAAATATTAAGAGAACACGGAGAACTCATGATACGGCAAAAAGCAAGCTGGATGTTCACTCTGTAGCACTGCAAAGTCTCATTCGTATTAGCAAATCAATTTGTTTGGATGGTTTGCTTCAATTAATTCAATGAAGAAAAAAGATGCAGATCCATGTGAATCAATATTCTGAACAACACTTTTTTGTTGTTTAAAATTCCAGCACATCACCTCAGAGTTGCAATCTCACAAAAGTCCTTGTTCATGTTTACATGGGGCATAATGCATGGGTACAGGAGAGCTGTCAGTCAATAAATGGTCAAACAAAGTACTTTATTCTGTGTGGCAATTTTTACACTGTTAAATTTTGAAGTACAGTATTAGGACAACCCAAATGTTTTACTGCTACTGTTTATTAACTATTTCATCGGTTGCAACTTTATAATAACCATCTAGAATTTTTTATTTATATAAAGTGTGGGTGAACTTAAACTGTATTGCTGTGCTGTGTTTCTTGTAGGATTTGAGTGCGTGCGGGTGGGGGGTTTAGTATTGGGGGGGCCTCCATGTCCATTTTGCTTGGGGCCCCCAAATTCCTTCTAACGGCCCTGCAAATGACACGGATTGAAATCATACATTGCGCCGATATATTTGTTTTTAATCATCAACGAACACCACTAACCACTCGGTGAGTTGCACAGTTTTGAAAACGAATGTTAAGGGTTGTTTTAAGCACATGTTTGTGCATGCCCATAGACAGCCACTCTGAAGCGGTCAGAGGAGATTCTAAAAGAGTCAAAAAGTCGAGACAGGACCCATCGTCAAAATTTCTGTGTCCACCACTCTAGTTCATCCAAAACAAACTAGAAAATAGACACAAAGTGCTAAATACCGGAATTATCCTTTAAGATTCATTTAGGAACTAAATAAATTAAGTGAGCCATAACAGCATGTAACAATCATTTTGTGATAACGGAATACAACTCTCTCTGCATTTTTACCTTAGCACATTTCCCTGCCAACAAAAACTGTTACTGTTAAAAAACGTGTAAAGCTTTCTTTATACAGTGTTCATACAGAGCTGCTGTAAAGAGATAAAATATAATGCTCAGAATGTTGCCAGTATATTTCAACATGGCCTCTCCTTACTTAATAAAACATGTAAAATCAGTTAACCTCACTTAAAAGATGTTCTACTATTCTGAAATACTTAGGTCTACTTCAATAAAATGGACAGATGATGTCTGAAGACAGTGCATGAAAGCAAAAGGTCACCTTTGTCTAAAAAAAAGAAAAGAGAAAAATAAAAGTCTTTCTGGCTGATGATGTGAGACTGATAGGACACACAGGTCGTCTTCCTCTTTGTGTGTCTCTCATTCTTTTTTAAATGTGTGTATTGCGTTTACTGAAATCAGTTTTTAACACTAGTCATGGAGTTGCAATGCAACCATTTCAGTTCCAGTAAGCATTGAATGAGAAGTATTTTTGATAAAACATTCAAGACACTGCACAAATATAAATGAGTTAAAAAGAACTGCAAATGACTATTTACTTGTTGTCTCATGCTGTGCAAAAATCAGAGCACTTTTGAAGAACTTGCTGTTTCACACTGGGCTCCGGATTAAAAGTAAAGATCAATGCGGCTTCAGATTTAGACGTTTGCACAGGAACTAAACACTGCTAAGTGATTTGCATATGTTTCAAAAATCAAGCATAAATATTTAAAAGCTGCTGCAGTCTATGTGTTTAAGAGTTTCAATACAGCAAAAAAAAAATCATATATATGCTACGAAAGCATCATAAAAAACAACAAAAGTTATATTTACCTGCAAACACTTGTTTATCTCTTTAATTTTTCAAAGATGTTTAGGTTTTTAAACATTCCTTATATACCGATGTTGAAAACAGTTGTGCTGATTAATATTTTTGTGGAAACTCGCATCAAAGGATTCTTTGATAAATAAAAATTAAAATACACATTTTTAGTAACACTGTAAGTCCTTATTGTCAATTTTGATCAATGTAATGCATCCTTGCTGAATACAAATATTAATTTACCACAGTGATATTTAGGTGTTGTGGTGATAGCTAAACATACTAGCAATGTTTTCCCTGTGAGACATGACTAATATAATTTTGAGAAATATTCTTTAGGGTATTTGTCTTTCCACTAATGTACAAATAATGTCTTCTCAATGTGCAATATTTTTGTGTGCATAACAGAATGTGGATTGCTTAGGGGTAAAAAAAAAAAAAAGAAGGGAAAAAAAAAGTGTCTCGGAAAGAATTTGTCTAATTAGTTAGGTGAATTACCAGGGAACAACACAGAACAATGAGGAGACGGTCTTATGTGGCGTGACGGTTCTCGCTGGTGGCGGCGCGCTGGTTCATTATAGGTGGTATTAACAATATGAGGGCTTATCTGACAGATTGCTCATGTTGACCGGCCGGTTTTATGCCGCCTTATGAAAGCCGCAAAGCCCAGCTGTGTTCACTCTATCGCCCGAGGTTCAGGCCCTGCATATGAAACCAGCACTGATAAGGAAAACACAAATAGTTTCCAGGCACATCAAACATGCTTCATGTTTATTATTTGAGAACACATACACAAAAACACACCGGATTCCTTTGAATTACAGCTTAATTAGGAATGTAATTAAATTCTCTGTTGGATTGCAGTTGCTGCTGTGGCAGACCTGATTTTCCCAGTTTCCTTCAATCCTACACACACACACACACACACTTTATGTATACTTACTAGACATAATATGGACTTCTGTTGTTGTTGTTGTTGTTTTTAATAAAGTTAGTTGGTTCCGTGTTCCAAACTTTTACAAAGTTACCCTGCTGAAAAATCCAGCATAAACCAGCATGAATTCCATGCTGGTCCAGGCTGGGTTATGCTGGTCAGTGCTGGTCTAACTGGTGGACCAGCACCATACTGTGGAGTAGGCCAGGACCAGCAACCAGCAACAGCGTCCCATGTGAGGATCACAAACAGCAACCAAAACCCTATGTTGGTTTTGGGAACCAGCTTGCAAACTTGGATTTATTCTGGAAAAACTGATTATTCAACAGGGTAATATAATTTAAATATAAAGGACATCCAGGATGGTTTTGTCAGACTTAGTTAACTACTTCTCAAAATATTTAGTCTACTACAAATACAGCTTAAAGGGATAGTTCACCCAAAATAGTAAGAAGAACGTTCCTCATCTCAGTCGCGCATGCGTCCTGGAAATCTCTTGAACTCTCGTCAGGCCCACAAGGAAGTAATGCAATAGTCGAATAGTCGTTATTTTGTTTTTTTTCTGTACAAAAAGTATTTTTGTCGCTTGATAAACTTATAGTGGAGCGACTGTAGGCACGTGAATATTTAAACATTTTTTCAATGACTTCTGGTTGTCAAGTTTCAATCCCTTAGGAGCCTATGGAGGAGTGATCCAGCTCTCAGATTAATCAAAAATATCTTTATTTGTGTTCCGAAGATGAACGAAGGTCTTACGGGTTGGTACAGCATGAGGTGAGTAATTTAATGACTTAATTTTCATTTTGGTGAACTATCCCTTTTAACATCAAAGGCTGAAAAAAATATATAATAAAATAAAATAATGCAGTAAAAATTATTAATGATTGATTAATGATTTATTGCTTCTTGAGCTTCACAACAACAACAAAATATTACATTTTAATTATCACAGAAATTAATTTGTTAAAAGAAATGTCCATTATATATTTTTTTTGCACTGTGCCATTATTTTTCAAAAATTATGAACATATTTTTTTATTGCCATATAGCATTGTACCACATTTTCCAGTAATATAAACAATACTTTATTAAACTAAATAAGAATCTGAAGAGAAAATAGGAAATAATTAGTTTAAAAAAAAAATCAATGAATATAAAAAAATGTCCAGACACTTTACTCAAATTACAGGATCATGTGCTAAATTATCATGAAAATAATGTTGATGCAGCAAAAAAAAAAAAAAAATAAACTGGTCCCAAAAATAGGTCTCATGTGTTTAAGCAATTTTTTTTTTTTTGGACATGTTTTTCATGCAATTTACCCTCAAATACGATGAGAATGGCTGGTATAATTAAAATCTAATTCAACAATTAATATTAATGTGATTAATGACCTTAAGTGTTCAAGGTTGTCTAGTGTGATGGGGCATTAAACTATTCCTCCGATCCGTCAAGCTCTGCTCAGTCCAGTGGAGTGTCTCACAGAAGACCACCTCCATGAAAGTGTCTAGAGTGCCTGTGATTCATGTGATCCTGCCCGGCTAGACCTGATAAATGACCTGGAAAAGCTCTTGAACAGAACCATTACAGTGAATATCCCAGCACCCCCGGTAAAGGGTTTAAATCGTATGCCTCTTTAAATGAACCTAAGTATTGTGGATGAACTGATGGAAGTAGAAGAAAAGCTTGTGCTCGTTCGGTTGAATCTGTGTTAAAATACATCCCACCACATTGAGCCAAATTACAGAGTGCACTGCAGTTATGGGCCAAGAAGCAAAAAGGTATACTGACACCCACTGTATGTTATTAATATTATTCTTTAGCTTCCTCTGCTGTTGAATTTGGTGGCAGCTCAGAAAACTTAAAGTAAAAAGTTATGAAATTTGGCAGAGTTACAGGACAGGTTATGAAAAATCACCAGACCAAATTTGGAGTCAACCTCTCAAACCATATAGCGCCACCTACAGCTCACATTTGCAATTGCATTTTACCCGATGCAATTATTATTTTATTTTGTTTAAAATTCAACATAAACCTAAAACATATAAATATAGAAAATAATAGCAAATATAATACATAGTTGTGAGATTAGTTAGGCAACCTCTTTCACTGACCATTTGTTAAAAACAAAACCTTTTGCGGCCCTATTTTGTTCCACATTTAAGAAAATAGAATCATACTATGTTATAAGTTACTAAACACTTTACCCTGTGAAACATGTTTTGGAGGATGCATTACTTATCTTCAGATCTTCAGGCACTACATTTAGCTGTATTTTAATGAGAAAACTTTCAAAAGGAAAACAAACACTCAAACTCTCTCATAATTACGTGCATTAAACCAAATCCCTCTCTTCTTATTTTAAATAACTCATGCAGGGATGAAAAACTATCCCTCGGGGCGAGGTGAAACAATGGCGGATCGGTTACAAAGGAGGAACGGGGGAGAAAGAGCTCAAAGTCTAATTTCAGCTGTCAGGTTCGGGAGACGGGGAATATGGTGTCTGTGTGGTTGAGTTGACAGGGCAATGGTTGGTTTCCCTCGAGTACAGCTGCACCATCGCAACTTTCACAAGCCCTAGTCAGGCCGATTAATCACCCTGTCTCGGAGGACGTGTGTGTATGTGTGTGTGTGTGTGTGTGTGTGTGTGTGTGTGTGTGTGTGTGTGTGTGTGTGTGTGTGTGTGTGTGTGTGTGTGTGTGCTTGTTTTTGTGATATATGAGGACACAAATGTGTATAATGACATGCATATTACACTGTTATTACAACTTACACGTGAAATATGATGACATTGCATGTGTCCTCATATTTCAAACAGCTTAAAAAACATAAAAAACAATGTTTTTTTTTAAATGTAAAAATCCAGCATGTCTCCTGTAAGCGGTAGGTTTAGGGACAGGGGCAGTGTAGGGGGATAGAATATATAGTTTGTCCAGTATAAAAACCATTACGCCTATGGAATGTCCTCATAAATCACAAAAACAAACGTGTGTGTGTGTGTGTGTGTGTGTGTGTGTGTGTGTGTGTAGTGCTAAAGATCTAAAAAGGAAAGAGAGCAAAAATAGATTATAGAAACCCTATTTTTCAATAACTTATAACTGGATTTGTGCATTTTCTGAAAAGGAACTGATATTTCCCTGTGAAAAGTTGGTGTCATGCTGGTAGAGTGTACTAGGTGGTTGCTAGGGGGTTACTAGGGGGTTTGGCCAGGTTGTTTGGTGGTTGCTTATAATGGTCCAAGTCAAAAGATCCCACTACGGATCCTTTTAATACATAATACTTAAAACAAAATTCATACTTTTATTCGGGAAGGATGCATTAAATTGATCAAAGGTGGACTGCTAATGATTTCTACCCAAATTAAATGCTGTATTATCAAATAAAACTCATCATGTTTACTGCAAAAATGTTAACAAATTGATAAAAATAAATGTTCCTTGCTTTGCATGACAGGAATAAATTACATGTTAAAATTCAAAAAGAAAACACCAATATTGCTGTTTTTAGTATTAAACTATTCTATTTTGATACAGGAGATACAGCCTTGGTAAGTAGGAGAAATATCATTCCTTTACTCTTTGAAACATTTGAATGGAAAAAAGAAAGCAAAATAAACTGTGCCAGTCTTATTTAAACAAACACTTAACCCTAAAGTATAATCAAAGCGAGGAACATATATGCAAAAACCAAGAGCATTTCACTCTGCGATCTGAGACCTCAGACGTAGGACTTCAAATACAGGCTGGATTTTGATCAGGTCTTCCGAATAATAAGTCCAGTTTTATTTGACTTTCTTTCAACTTGACACTTGTTCAGCTGGAGAGCAAGTGACTTCCCTGTGCGTAGGATTCAGCTTTGAAGAAAGAGCTGCACATCAATATTGCATGCATGATTGAGAAAATAAATGATTCGATCAATGATGAGCCAGTCACTCGATCTTTAAGATATTCACATAACGTTTTAGAAAGTTTATGGACAGATCCAGTTCTTTGTCCCCACATTAACCTTCGACTTCATTTGAACCCTAGCTGTTTATTTCAGTTTTAACTTGAGCTGGTGGGCACAGAGACGTAAGAGTAAACCATTCCACAACCTATTAATATGACGCATAATAACACGGCTGGACTGCAGGAATACTCCATTAGAAATGATATTAGTATTTCGCTGCACATGCCTGATCTGAGCAGACAGGGCTCACTTTCATAGAGTCTATTGGGATTCCTGCCTGAACTCCAATGGAATTTAAAGATTGTTACATTCAAATGCAATACATTACTGAAGTTAACTGAACACGACACAACCAACACAATCTAATGAAAGTGCGTATCTATACAAAGAATTGTATTTATCGTGCCATTTATACAGCAAAAATGTTTGAAAACCCCTTGGGTAGGATTAGCGGTGGGGAGTGTGTGCGTATTACACGCCATAATAATTAATAATAAAAATAATAATTTACAGAACAACAGTAAAATTACAATACTAATATTTATCTGCTTTAAATATAGAATTTTTATTTTGGCAGAAAACCACTATGACATTAAAGCTCTTCTTTTGCAGACAACAGATATTATGAACGATTGTCATTCAAATTTGGAAAGATTTTTTTTGTTTGTTGAATATTTGCAATGCTTCATAGGATGAATAGTTTGTTTCCACCTGGTTAGTTTAGTTAAAAGGCTTAGAAATCTTCATTAAACAATGTTTTAAAAACGTATATGTTTCAAAATACTGCCTGAAATAAGACATGATAAAAAAACTTGGCAGTGAATGTTGTGCTGTAGTCTAGTATGCAAGATTTTAGCAATAATCTGATATCATTTCTGTATGAATGTCTGATTTAGTCACTGACATTTCCAGCAGAAGAAAAAAAGACTGTAAGGTGTATTCACTCATGAAAAAAGGTTGCGACTGACAGTGAACAGAAGAAGAGGAACAGTTTTCGGTGTGTCTGAGTGAGATGCAGAGAGCCCTGACACCCAGCTGAGACTTGATGATGGGTTTCAGCCAACACACTGAATGCACCTATGGACAGATGCTATACTAAAAGCTTTTCTATTGCGTCTCTGCCAAAAGTTTGAGACAGCCAACAGGATGTCTTTATTTAGGATCTTTGCCTGGGGAATCCATGAGCTCAGACAACCCGCAAAGCCACAACACAGCTGCGACAAACCTTTGATTCCTTCAGCACTGTGTGTGTGTGTGTGTGTGTGTGTGTGTGTGTGTGTGTGTGTGTGTGTGTGTGTGTGTGTGTGTGTGTGTGTGTGTGTGTGTGTGTGTGTGTGTGTGTGTGTGTGTGTGTGTGTGTGTGTGTGTTGTGTGTGTGTGTGTGTGTGTGTGTGTGTGTGTGTGTGTGTGTGTGTGTGTGTGTGTGTGTGTGTGTGAGAGAGAGAGAGAGAGTGCACGACTTAAACATCTCTCATCGCTAGAATTTAACCTCATTTCAAAGGATTCCACAAGAATCGGTTATTGTTGGATTTTAACCCATATTTAAAGTTACAATAGCATTGTCAAACGTTAAAATGATTTGAACTTAATGATGTGCTAACTGCTAACAATGCACTGCAAGCATCTTAACATATACTGTATGATAACACAACAAACGTATAATGTTATTTGCAAATAATGCAAACAGCTCCTTTCTTTTAAAATAAGTTGATACTTTTATTCAGTAGTATGCATTGATAAATTGATCAAAAGTGACGGTAAATATGTTTTTCTGAAGGATCATGTGACACTGAAGACTGGAGTAATGATGCTGAAAATTCAGCTTTGCATCACAGGAATAAATTACATTTTCTAATATATTACAAAAAAAACAGGTATTTCACAATATTACAGTTTTACTGTTTGATCAAATAAATGCATCCTTGGTGAGCTTAAGAGACTTCAAAACGTTACAAAAATATTATACAGATCCAAAACTTTAGAACGGTAGGCTATTTTATTGTATTATATCTCGGGTTATCATTATTAGCCATTCTATAAAAAAAAAAAAAGTAAGACAAAGTATGACAGGCTCTTAAAAAACTTTTAATTGTTGACTTGAGCCTAATAATTATCTGTGGAACACAAGCAGAACCAAAGATCTCTCACCGTCATCGCCCGCTTATCAAATTAAAATGATCGACGTCTGCTTTTGTCTTGTTTTATTGTTCTCAGCTAAGACGCTGTAGCTTTAAATTACAGTCACGCTCATCTTGAATAAGAGTGTGATATGTACTGCTGGAACGAGTGATGGATCAGTGGAGATGTACACCAGCCCTCCGCTGAGAACACAAAGCTCAGGCGTAATGTCTTACGGTTTTCAAGGAACACAGAGCCAAGGTCAGGGTAACAGCAACCCTGTCCACCTCACCCACATGACAGATCCAACCCAGACCATAAAGGTTGAAAAACACACAAACTTTTTTTTTTAGAAAATTACCAAACCGTGCAACTGGGACAAGCAATATTGTTTACGCTCACCTTGTTATATTTTTCTCCACACTGCTGCTGTCTCTCGTGATTTGGACATATGCTCATGAATCAATGATGCTTTGAGCATCGAGTGAGTAGTAAAGCTGAGTGAGTTGATAACAAATCCTCAAATCTGGGGTAGTATCAATGAAATTTGGACGTGTTGTTACTGTCACGTGACCTATCAGCGTCAGTTGCTTCGCTTCACTTGCATTCATAAATCTTATCCCTTGGCCTCATGGAATAGTAAAGTGTCCATTGATTGTGCACTTCCGAATCTCAATGGAAAGTAATGGATCATCAAGGGACTTTTCGCCCACTTTTTTTCAAATATGTATATTTTCCTGTACTGTTTTTTGCATATAGTAGGGAAGTATTCGATTTCTGACGCAGCAAGAGAGAGAGAGAGCGAGAGAAAAAGAGAGAGAGAGAGAGAGAGAGAAATTTTGAAGTGGTCTAATAAGTGACTATATGAGAACCACCCAAAACACCCTAGCAATGCCATAGCAACACAGTATCAACCACTTTGAAAATCTTAAGCCCCGTTCACACCACCAGCAACACATCGC
This sequence comes from Chrosomus eos, assembly GCA_036326025.1. Lineage (NCBI taxonomy): Eukaryota > Metazoa > Chordata > Actinopteri > Cypriniformes > Leuciscidae > Chrosomus > Chrosomus eos. The sequence goes on from CM070819.1 coordinate 46,827,112, forward strand.
GGCAAAGCGTCATCATCCCATTCATTTTAAACGAAGGGCTGATGACTTCCGGTGACATGATAGACAGTGATCGTTGGTGACAGAATGCATGTCAAGTGATGCAAGTCACGTGAAAAAAGTAATGTATATGTAATCGGTCCTACTCAACCTGTTCCGAATGGGATACGAACCGGCGTCTCCGTCATAAAAGGCGGACACGCTAAAAAGGATGCTAAAGACAGCAGTCTCTAACATCAGTTTCTAGCACGCCTCTTGAGATCAGGGGAGTGAGGTTTACATGCACAGGTCTTACTATCTTGTCTCCACTCACCCCCTAAACCTCACTTCCATCTGGGTCACGGCACCAAATGCAACGGTCCTACTCAACCCGTTCCGAGCGTGATACGAACCGGCATTTCCGGCATGGGAAGTGGGCACGCTAACAATGATGCTAAAGACAGCCCAGAGTGTCAGTCTTTATGCCCTCTTGAGATCAGGGGAGTGAGATTTACAGCAAGTTCTTACTATCTGGCCTCCACTCACCCCCTAAACCTCACTTCCACACGGGTCACGGCACCAAATGCAATGGTCCTACTCAACCTGGTCCGAGCGGGATTCAAACCGGCATCTCCGCCATGGGAGGTGGGCACGCTAACAAGGACGCTAAAGATAGCCCAGAGTGTCAGTCACTAGTGCGCCTCTTGAGATCCAACATGACATCATGTTGGCATCACCTCTTTCAAGTCAAGTTGCGTGTTATCTATACGCATTTTGAGCTATCCGCGTGTCTGCGTGTATGTCTACGCCGTTAAATGTCCGAGTGATTCCGCGCTGTATGTACACGCAGTTAAATGTCAGAGCGAAACGAAGCAAAATGTAGATCTACATCTGGGGAGCGATATTTTTTTTCCTAGGATGCTAGGGGAAGACTCATAAATGGTATTAACCCCAGTGACGGGTAGGTTTAGGGAAGGGGTTGGGGTAGGTCATATATTTATATATACAGTAATGTAACGTTAAGTCGTTACAGTACAAAGATTACAATATGAATCTTTTATGAGATCAGTCTGTGAGATCAGGGGAGTGAGGTTTACACGCACAGCTCTTACTATCTTGCCTCCATTACACTTACCCCCTAAACCTAATTTCCATTCGGGTCACGGCACCAAATCAAGGTATCTGGCGTGTGACAGGGCACATAAATACACAGGGGACAGAAGTAATTTATAATGTCCCCCCAAAATTTTTTTCAAATTAATTCTGTTCTTTTGAACTTTCCAAAAAGAATCCTAAAAAGGTTAACTTTTTTCAACATTGATAATAATAAGAAATGTTTCTTGAGCAGCAAATCAGCATAGAATGAACTAATTAAGCAAGTTTATCTGTTGCAGTAGATGTTAATACAAGCAAACTATAAGTCTTCTAAGTAATTCCTTTGCAAAAAAACGCAGTTATTGCACAGGCACGAGGCTGTTTAGAGATTCCCAAGAGTCTTTCTAATGCCTGATGCTCAAAAAGACAATGATGAACCTGCTTATTGGGCTTAACACCTGTACAAACCAACAATCGTGCGCTCGCAGCTAAAGCTCAATAAGAAATGCAGGGCTGCATCACACACAGGATGAGGAGAAGACTAGCATTCCAGCTGACTGTGAGGGGCACGGAGCCAGAAGATGGGGAAGCGGATAGGGAGGGTGAAAGCAAGCCTGAAAGACTCGTAGAGAGAGAGAAGAAGAGGAGGGGGGTATTGGCAGCCCTGTCCTACAGAGCGAGGCCCGCAGGCATTTGTTTTCTGAGAGGAATTACAAGTGGAAGAGAAACAAACCCTACAGCCACTGAAAAGAAAATACTCTCAGCTTTTTTTGCCTTTCTGCTATTCTTAAAAAAGGGGGGGATTCTGTGGATTACAACAGGCTTTATTGGTTTACTTCGTACTGAGAATCGGTATATTGAAGATGTCATTCCCTCTTAAGAGCTAGGGACAATAAGAGGATGCTGAAAACGAAGTCAACCATTTGTTTTGGCGGAGAGTCTGAGCTCGGCATGAGCTCAATTGAATAGAGAAAGAGGTTTACTCACTGTTTTGCACACATGGGTCAAGGGCCAAAACGGCACCGCAGTCAAATACTGATGAAAAGATAAACAAATAATCTAACAGCAAACAGTTCAAGTTGAATCTTCTTGTTTTTCATGAAAGAAAAGAAGGAAATAAATACACTTTAAAAGTATATGAGGCAAGAAACATTCCAAAGCACTTTGTTTTGAAGGTATGGCCACAAGACTTTCATATTATACACTACTGTTCAAAAGAAATTAATACTTGTATTTAGCAAGGATGTATTAAATGAATCAAAAGTGACAGTAAAGACATTTAGAATGTTTCAAAAAGTGCTGTTTTTTTAACCTTTAATTGAAGAATCCTGAGAAAAATGTATCACGGTTTCCACAAAAATATGAAGCAGCACGACTGTTTTCAACATTGATAATAATCAGAAATGTTTCTTGAGCACCAAATCAGCATATTATACTGATTTCTGAAGGATCATGTGACACTGAAGACTGGAGTAATGATGCTGAAAATTCAGCTTTGATCACCGGAATAAATTACATTTTAAAATATATTCAAATACATCAGTTTAATCAATACTGTACTTTTGGTTCAATAAATGCAGCCTTGGTGAGAGAAAAGACTTCTTTTAAAAATATTAAAATCTTACAGATCCCAAACTTTTGAAGGGCAGTGTAAATCTTTTGAATGGTAGAGTAGTGTTAACTCTCCAGAACGTCTTGCCCCACTGATATCCGTTGTAAGGACATTACAGTACTAGCCATTTTTGGTTGTTTTTACAAACTGAGGAACATGTCGAAACTATTGTCCGTGGTAACAGAGCTTAACTTCAGCCTAATCTCCCAAACATCTCCATTTTACACTTCATTCCGATAGACCACTTTAGACATCCACCAACTATAAGCTTTGCAACTACATGTCAACTAACTCTCATTAGAGTATTAGTAGACTGTTAGGTAAGGGTTAAGTTTAGGGTCAGTAGAATAAGTTGACGTGTACTGTAGTTGCAAAGTTATAGTGAGTAGAATGTCTGTTGGGGAGCACCAAAATAAAGTGTTAGCAGATATTCTTTCAAGAAGACAGTAATGACTGGTAGTTGACATGTAGTAAAATTACTTATAGTTAGTAGATTGTCTAAAGTGGACTATAGAAATAAAGTGCTACCTCATCTCCTTTTGTGTTCCACCAGTCACATGGGTTTTGAACAATATAAGTATGAGTAAACTGGGTGAATTGTGGGTGAACTATGCAGATGTCCCTACATTAAGAGTAGCAGTATATAGATACCTATGATCAAAAGACCAGATAATTACTGTGAAGAAAATGCTTGTAAAAACTGTGAATGTGACAAGCTGCTGAATCCTGCAACCTGATGCTATCCAATTAGAGGCTGCTATAAACAATCATTGCCTTTATATTATAATATTCCACCAAGCAAGAAACTTTTTTTCGTTTCAGAAGAAAGTTCACATCGAGATATCAGAGCAGTGACGACATTAATTAACAGGAAATATTCTCACTCCCTTAGCTCGCATGAACTCTCCAACCAAACTTAATTTGGCTTGAAGATGATTAATAATTTGATCATATTCTCAGGTCTACCAGCAGTAATTTTCTATCAAACTTAAATGTCAAATGGAAGCCTGGGTCAAATACGGTGCCATATGGTTCTCGACAGAGGTGTGAGCTGATGCATAATGAGAAGCATTTAAAGGACACGTTTTTAAAACGATTTACCACAAAACCAGGCCTACGAAACAATTAAAAATTGATGTTAGATTTTTTTTTTTTTTTAAATGAGCCCAAAATACTTTCCAGAGTGTTTAATAAAAAAGATTCGCTACAGTCAGCATTGCTCAAATTGTTTAGAAAAACGCTTAAATTAGCCTATAAATATTCAATGGCCTGATAGTTTGCAGTGCAGTAACCTTGAGCAGAGAAAACCAATGGACCCTACATCTAACATCATTTCCAGATGCGCATTTTCCCATTATCTAGCAATTAGTAGATTCGCTCCAAAAAAAGTGAATAAAAAAATAGCATATAATTTTAATAAATTCAACTGATCCAGACTTCATAATTAATTAGATTTATAAATAATGACTTGTGAACATATATAAATTATTAAAATAATATATAAATAATACAATTATTTTAAAAATCTATAATAATGATGATAAGGATGGCAATGTCTATAATAATAATGTGGGATTTTCTTTCGCGGTTTTAATGCTGAATTCTTACAGGGGAAAATGGAAATATCGATGTATACATAATGAGTTAATTCTAAAGGTTCCGAGCGCTTCCGCAGTCATTACACATCATGAAAAAAGATGCGTAAAAACGCACGGCTCCGCGCTTCAGCTGCCCTGCCGTTAATCGGTTGACTGCCACCATCGTGTGGAGAGAGGATGAAATAACTTAACTGCTCGTTTACACTTCATGTAAAATCAACAATCAGCCAAGAAACCAAGATTATTTAAAAAGAGACGGAATTAAACATATCCGTATATTACCGTGTGCGCAAGTAACAGTGTGCGCAAACGCGCAATAGCGGTGCAAATAGTGATTTCTCATCACCAGTGGATTTCTGATGTCAGTCTTCCATATATCTCTGACGAATGCTTTGACATCTTTTGATTGATAAGGATCTGTAAGCACAAATATACATGAAGCTGCGACAGTATCACGAAGTGCTCTCGGATGTAATGTGGACACTTGGAGTTTGGCACAGAAGTATTTGTGCTGCCTAAGTCAGAATAAACGATCGCTGGGAGTTAACGGGTTTAAAAATGTTGAATGCACTGACACGTGTCCATATATAAATAAAATGCTATACCAGAACACAAAGCTATCCAATAAGACTGATATGAAGGATGGATAAGCACTTTTACGCACGGGAGTTGGACGCTCACCTGACTGCGAGGTGCACAGGGGAACAATCACAGCAGTGAGGATGAGGACGATGATGATTTCAGATCGCATTTTGATCATATGAAGAGGCTGCAAATCCATTTCTTCACATGTCCACTCCAATGTCCCGTTGGCGAGCTGTCAATTGTCTTTCAGCCTGTGCGTCTTTGCGCAGCTTTTCACATAGAGCGCATGATCTGGAGTTGAGCCTTGTTTTAAGTCTGCAAGTAAAACTGGATCAGTTCATTAAATGACAAGAGGTGAACGTGAGTTATTCCTTGTCTAAATGTGACTGCGTTTGGACTGTCGGCACTCTACGCTGAATTCCGGACCGAGTTACTGTCTCCGTGCTCGGGCGCGCGCCTTGAGCGCTTGAACACCGCCCTCCTAAGCACTGATTGGACAGAAGTGTGAATTAATCAAGGTGAGGCACGCCCCCAAACACAAATCTGTTTTTGTGTGTGGGTTTTAGTTCTTACTACAGTGTTCTAAGTCGTAGTTTGAACGGAATGAACATGTAATTTCACGTACACAAGACTCGTAACTGTAATAAGTTAAAATATTTGAAATGAATGTATTATTTTCCATGTCTAAATGCTTTTTAGACTTGGTATCATGGTAATACAACGTTTCTTGGCCATGTACTTCCATGAAGTGTAATGTAAATATCATGGCATATAGATTAATGGCACTCAGTACTTGCGTTAGCACATTATTATTTCTTAACAGTACAATATTTTGTAACGGTTCATCTTTTTTTTCTTTACCATTTTTATTTGAACGTGTGTGGCCAAGTGACGTCGAGTTGTTTCACTATGCCTTTATACACATGTACAAGCTAAACACATTTGTTTGTAACAATAGCGCCATCTGGTGCAAAGATGAAGACAGACACAATGGCTGTGTCCACAAAACCTTTGTTTGGTACAGCATTCTACTCATACTAATTCTTTTGTAGGGTGAATACTGGATTGCAATATACTTTTTTTAATCACCCTATATAGTAAACCTATCGTGCACAGTAAGGTAATTGTATGCATAGGCAATTCATTTGCAAAAATGTGCAGTATACAACAGAGACCCTACAGTGGATACAGTATTGCAAATTGCCTTCAACATTTCCAGTGTAATTGGTGAACCGGACACATTTTATTTGTGCCAAATCTCACCATTTGATCTGACTGCAAAGGGTTAAAAAATTTTTTACACAAAATTGGACTAAAATAAGGCAGTATGCAGTATTCTTCTCCAAACATAGCCCTAGTAAGCTGCCTATTTTTGGCATCATAGGCAAATTGTGCATTAATAATGTCTAAGAATGTATCTGGGTAAGCAGCTCACTATGTTTTGAGCCAAAACCTATGTTAACAGACAAGCGGCATATTATTTTCCGATCATAGCTCTAGTGTGCCAAGTATCTAGACAGCAGTTTTGGGCAATAAAGGCAAATTTTAATTATATAATGCCATCTAGGTAGACAGCTCACTAGATTTTAGGGGAAAGCCAGTGATAACCAATGCACAGAGCAAATGATGATAGCAAACTGTAGAAGTTTGCACACAAATTACTACAATTCTTTACTTAGTGGTAGAATTCCTCTTTAATATACTTTACAAATGGATATACACCCCTGAAGAGAAAAAAAAAATCAAATTAAATAAAGTAAATCCTCACTAATTGAACAGGCTTTATGGCTGAGCAGTTCAGTAGCCCAGTGCATGCTACCAAATCAGACATGTATTAAAATCCCAGTCTCTCTCGCTCAAACACACACTCTCACTCTCACACAAACACAGTAATAGCATACAGGTATTCTTTGTACATGCACACATCGGTAAAGCTGAACGTGTATACACTGACAAAAATGCATACGAGAGCAAGGCTGAATCTCACCTGCACATCCAGAACATTTCACATCCAAAATCAAAAGCAATAAGAAGTTATATTTTCCATTTAATATTATTTGATGATAATGAAGCATCAATTTCCTCAAAAAATTTCCTAAAGAAAATAAAACGATTTTTTTTTCTATTCGAGGAAAACATATCAACAAAAATAGTTGCAACTAAAAAAAGTTTTATCAGCACATCTTAATTTTATGCAAAATAGATTTTCTTGTTTTCCCCTCCTTTGATTTCAAGTGTAAAATGTGAGCTGGACATTGGTGAGATTCACACATCTCACAGATTTGAACTGAAACAGTTTCATAACTCATTCATTTGCATGGGTGATACGGAGTAGTCTGATAACTGCAGTGATGTCACGTGAGGGGAGGTGCCGAGTTACAAGAAATGGCTTTACAGAAAGCGCCCGGAAATCCACCGGCGTCTTCTGCGGGACATCAGTGCTATATGCTTTTGCACATTTCCTCATCGGTGGAACTCCTCCCCCAGAGCCAACGAACCAATGGAACTTTGGGATTTCTATGACATCACTTATGAACAAATTCATGAAGCAGGCTGCAGAAGTTGGCTTACAACGTATGTTCAGTTATATGTGGCAAAAACACAGAGGCACTAGCATAGGAGGTGACATCCGAGAGGTTACACGTCCTCATTTTCATGATCACCATCTTTGTACTTATTTTTTTCTTTTCTTTTTTGTGTGGGGGGAGTAAAAGCAATCTTGATTGAGAAGAACCAGCGAGAGTGTCCGCTTCGAAATTAAAATCCCACAGAAATGGACAGAAAGGCCCACATCCCCCCTCCCAAATCTTGCTCAGGGACTCACGGCGTCATTCATTACACATTTGAACTGTCTTCTTTCCCCAAGTATGTTTTAATAGTTGCCGATTTTGTCTCTGTTGCAGTCTGAATCGACGTACATCTGCAAAGTCACATGCATGTGAGAGTGGCTCACGTGGCAAACAGAGACATCATCTTGCATAGTTTTTGATGAAGTCCTGAACTTTGTTCCTGAAATCCTCCTAAAACAGGAAGCATTAAAGAAATTGATGGCTTTGGATACATATGCAATATGCTTATATTTCATTTTGTTCTTTAGCCATTACGTTTCCAAAGACTGTGCACTAAGTACACTTGTTTGGAAGTGTGTTTAAATGCGTGATGTGTGCTGGTGTTCTACCTTGTCCCGTAAATGATGCTCTGCTGCATCTATATTCAGTGGGTCATCAAAGTTAAGAAGATCCTGTGAGAGAAACGACACATCTATTGGTTTACACACTCAAAATCGAAAGAATTGATTATCTAAGATCTTTCTTGAAGATAGCACGTGTACTTACAGTAAAGAGTGAATTCAGTCCCCATACTACATCCTGAAGACATGCAAATGGGTGGGAAAAATAATGCAGATTAGCAACACAGAAACTTGCCATACTGACTTCCGCAAAAAAACAAACATCACTCTCTTTGTAATAAATCAACCAACTAATATTAGATATTTAAATATACAGTCATGCTTAGTTTAATATTTACATTATCATAGTGATATGCATTTTCTGAAGAAAACACCAATGCTTTAGGAAGGAAGGAAGGAAAGAAGGAAGGAAGGAGGAGGAGAAGGAAAGAGGGAGGGAGGTGGGAGGGAGTGAAGGAAGAAAGGAAGGAAGAAAGAAACTAAGAAAGGAAGGAAGAAAGGAAGAAACTAAGAACGGAAGGAAGAAAGAAGAAATAAAGGAAGGAAGAAAGAAGAAATAAAGGAAGGAAGGAAGGAAGGAAGGAAGGAAGGAAGGAAGGAAGGAAGGAAGGAAGGAAGGAAGGAAGGAAGGAAGGAACTAAGAAAGATGGAAGAAAGAAACTAAGAAAGATGGAAGAAGAAAGAAAGAAAGAAAGAAAGAAAAGAAAGAAAGAAAGAAAAAGAAAGAAAGAAAGAAAAGAAAGAAAGAAAGAGAGGAGGGAAGGAAGGAAGGAATGAAGGAACTAAGAAAGGAAGGAAGAAACTAAGAAAGGAAGGAAGAAAGAAATTAAGGAAGGAAGGAAGGAAGGAAGGAAGGAAGGAAGGAAGAACGAAACTAAGAAAGAAAGAAAGGAAGAAAGAAAGGAAGGAAGGAGGGATGGAGGGAAGAAAGAAAGAAAGAAAGGAAGGAAGGAAGGAAGGAAGGAAGGAAGGAAGGAAGGAAGGAAGGAGGGAAGGGAGGAAGAAAGGAAGGAAGGAAGGAAGGAAGGAAGGAAGGAAGGAAGAAACTAAGAAAGGAAGGAAGGTAGGAGGGAAAGAAGGAGGGAAGGGAGGAACTAAGAAAGGAAGGAAGGAAGGCAGGAAGGAAAGAAGGAAGGAGGGAAGGAATGAACTAAGAAAGGAAGGAAGGAAGGAAGAAAGGAAGGAAGGAGGGAAGGACGGAAGAAAGGAAGGAATGAAGGCAGGAAGGAAGGAAGGAAGGAAGGAAGGAAGGAAGGAAGGAAGGAAGGAAGGAAGGAAGGAAGGAAGGAAGGAGGGAAGGAAGGAACTAAGAAAGGAAGGAAGGAAGGAAGGAAGAAAGGAAGGAGGGAAGGAAGGAAGAAAGGAAGGAAGGAAGGAAGGAAGGAAGGAAGGAAGGAAGGAAGGAAGGAAGGAAGGAAGGAAGGAAGGAAGGAAGGAAGGAAGGAAGGAAGTAGGGATGTTCCGATCTGATACTCAGGATCGGTATCGGCTCCGATACTGCCATTTTTGCGGGATCGGGTATCGATCAGACATCGATCAGACGAGGCCGATCCAAATCCGATATTGTATACATTATGTGTTATTGTTAAGCCCCACAAAAGGCACAAAACATTCTAAAGTACCATAACGTTTTCATGCACTCTATTATAAGTGTTCTGAAGCCATTATGTGAGAGAGAAATTAATATTTAAGTCATTAAATTCAAGATCACGTAAACTTTTCCCTCTCGCGGCTGTCAGTCATTCTCCATTCAGCATTCAAACAACGCGTCGCGTTCGGTTAGTCAATGATGAAACTATCTTCAAGATGATTCAATGTTAATACAAGCGCATCATTCTCCGCTCGGGATGCGCATAAGCGCTTTGTGCCGCTGCCGCACTGTATTGGAGCCTTTCATATCATAATGCAGTGTCGCAATTAAAGCTTATTAACATTATAAATTATTAATGTTGCTGCCTCATTAAATAGCTGTGCAATACACTTAAAACATGTCTCAATTTTATAGCAGATTTAGCTATATCTAAAACAATTATCTTTTTCATTTTTGTTATCTTGTTTTTCATGAATGTATTTTACAACAATAAAAAGAGCAATGTGTATTATCCACTAATCTAGTTTATAATAGCATTTTTGTCATAGATTATGATCATATATTTTGGGGATTTGTTGTTTATCTTTATAATGAAGCTGTCTCTATTAGGTAGATTGTGTTTAACACACACACAAGAGTGATAATCAGTTTAACACACAGTTATAGAAATTCTACTTGATTTAAAAAACAAAAACTGTACTGGTATTTACAATGTAGAATGATGCTGTTTAAATTGTTTTAACTTTAAACCTGTTGGTAGCTAGCTAGCTTTAAGTACTGAAGTACCTGTATTTTCTTTCATTTATATATTTCTTTATTTTTTTGTAGTGTTTGAATAAAGGGTGGCAATCTTTCATAATCAACTGTTGTTGTGGACTATATAGGAGGTATATTTTAGGTGGCTAATTGAGAAAATTGCTATATTTTTTATTAGTTTAAGAATAAAATAAAAATATCGGATTAATATCGGTATCGGCAAAAGCCAAAGCTGCGGCATCGGTATCGGAAGTGAAAAAGTGGTATCGGGACATCCCTAGAAGGAAGGAAGGAAGGAAGGAAGGAAGGAAGGAAGGAAGGAAGGAAGGAAGGAAGGAAGGAAGGAAGGAAGGAAGGAAGGAAGGAGAGGGAGGAAGGGAGGGAGGAAGGAAGGAAGGAAGGAAGGAAGGAGGGAGGGAGGGAAGGAAGGAGAGGGAGGGAGGGAGGGAGGGAGGGAGGGAGGGAGGGAGGGAGGGAGGGAGGGAGGGAGGGAGGGAAGGAAGGAACTAAGAAAGGAAGGAAGGAAGGAAGGAAGAAAGGAAGGAAGGAAGGAAGGAAGAAAGGAAGGAGGGAAGGAAGGAAGGAAGGAAGGAGGGAAGGAAGGAAGGAACTAAGAAAGGAAGGAAGGAAGGCAGGAAGGAAGGAAGGAAGGAAGGAGGAAGGGAGGAAGAAAGGAAGGAGGGAAGGAAGGAAAAAAGGAAGGAATGAAGGAAGGAAGAAACAAGGAAGGAAGGAAGAAAGGAAGGAAGGAGGGAGGGAGGGAAGGAAGGAGGGAAGGAAGAGGAAGGAAGGAAGGAAGGAAGGAAGGAAGGAAGGAAGGAAGGAAGGAAGGAAGGAAGGAAGGAAGGAAGGAAGGAACTAAGAAAGGAAGGAAGGAAGAAAACAAAGCATTTCAATACAGTTCCGCTTGGTAAACACTAAATGAATTTCCCAAGATGCATTACAAAAACAGAAATTACCTGTAGTGTACGGGTGGGTGCCCATCCAGTACCATCAATTGAATGCTCTCGCAATAAACTTGAATACATGAATACAATATCAGTTAAAGAACATAAAAATAATCACCAAAAATGTGGAGTCTGACACATTAAGACATATGAATACATAACAGACATATATTTATCTATATCTATACCTCAGGCAGATCTCTCCAGTTTCTGCTATGTTTGGGTGCCATATTCTAGTCATGCACTTGACTTTAGGAGGCTGTGGAAAGCAGAACATGTTTGTTATATTACAGCCCTAGCTGGGGTGCACGTTTCAACTGTATTCTACACTATAAACAAGTCTATATCCAATCGATCTGCTTGATCACCCGCCTTTTCAAAATTGACAACATCGTCATGTGTGTTTCAGACTGGGAATATAGATGCAGCAATAATGTACAGTATGTGAAAAACAATGTGTATTTGAACATTAAAGCATATTATTAACCTATTCTATTACACCCAATACACAAAATAATGAACTTTTTGTATGACCCCTTTAATATGAATTACTTCTAGTCATTACAATGCAGCTAGGTTTATATAACGCTATGCTTAATGCCTTTCGTCTCAATAATATTTCATGATTTTGTGTCCGTGTCTGGATCTCTGCACAGACTTTACAGGGCTATTTCAAGTGCTCTAAGGTCAAGGATGGGTTGTGTTATATATGTGTGCAGTTGTGTGGGTACACTCAGGCTGCTATTTTATTGAATTCAGACACGGCAAAACATCAGTAATGCCCGTAAACATCTATTCACCGGCCCCGCTTACAAATGGACTAATAAAATCATCATTGCAGTGCGTGAGTAAGTGTGGCATTACCTCATTACTTCATGATATGTTACAGGCACTTACCACCATATTATAGGCTTCAAGAACTTCAATCTCAAACTGAAACTTTCCACCAAGGTAATAGCCTTCATCTGAAGAGATGTTTTGTGGAAATGGAAGGTTAGATTTTCACTAGCACAATACAAAACATTTGACAGATACTAGCAATTCTGGTTCCAGACATATGACCAATGAAACAACAGAAAATAGATTATAAATGTTTTATTTGAAAATACTTGTTATATGTGAGAAAAGGCCTTAATATAAGGTATGAATAGGTCAAATGAACTCTTTTACACTGTTCAACAGCATCTATATTTAATGAATATTAACAAAAGAGGTCAGAATTACCTGGAGAAATGGCCAACTGGAAGTGATGGAGTTTGTTTTCATCAGGAAATGTAACTTTGCAGGTATCTGCAGAAAGAATAATATTTGAATAATAGTTCATAAACACAAAAATATACACTACCGTTCAAAAGTTTGGGGTCGGTAAGATGTTTAATGTTTTTAAAAGAAGTCTCTTCTGCTCACCAAGGCTGCATTTATTTGATTAAAAATACAAAACAAAGCCAGTAATATTGTGAAATATTATTTCAATGTAAATCAGCTGTTTTCTATGTGAATATATAGTAAAGTGTAATTTATTCCGTGATCAAAGCTGAATTTCCAGCATCATTACTTCAGTGTCACATGATCCTTCAGAAATCACTATAATATGATGATTTGATGCTCAAGAAACATTTATGATTATTATCACAGTTGAAACAGTTTTGCGTTCATATTTTTGTGCAAACCGTGATTATATTTTTTCAGGATTCTTTGAAAGTTCAAGAGAAAAGCATTTAATTAAAAAATTATATTTTGCATTATTATAAATGTCTTTACTGTCACTTTTGATCAATATAATGCGTCGTTTCTGAAGAAAAGTATTAATTTCTTTAAAAAAAAAAAGAAATCGTATTGACCCCAAACTTTTGAACGGTAGTGTATATAAATTACCATCTGAATTACAACTGACAGATCCAGACAGATATTATCATAAAAAAATCATGTTATGGACAATAACTAATAAATGGCTGCTATTCAAACTCTATAATATTTTGTCAAAAGAAATTAAAATAATCACAAAAAAACTAAATGAAAATGTTTTAAATGCTACAGGACACAATAACAATATAATGTATAGTGTGAAAAATTACATTTACTTAAAGATTATATTTGACAGCTATTAATTCTTTTCAAGATTAGATGACAACAAAACAGCAAAAATCTAAAAATAAAATAAAGAGATATATAATTCTAGATAAACAAACAAACATTTATATATATATATATATATATATATATATATATATATATATATATATATATATATATAATTCTAGATAAACAAACAAACATTTATATATATATATATATATATATATATATATATATATATATATATATATATATATATATTATATATAATTGTTTGTTTGTTTATCTAGAATTATATATAGCAATAACTGATATGGTATCAATTTACTGCACAAAATGTCCTGGATAAGATACACTCACTTGGAAGGTTGGTCTCAAGTTCTGCAACCTCTGTAAACACAAATCAAAGCATGAGTGTTCAAAACTGATGGGTAACAAAGACTTATGAAACCAGCTTTTACAAACCAGTACATAAACAGATGTTTTAGAACAATATACAGTTTTAAAATTTCCTTTGTTACTGGAATCCTTTTCCTGAATTTGTGTATTATTGGAATTCTTGTTTGAAGCACTGATACATGACACATGTATGAAAGAAATGGCCACCAGCTATATATGGCCAACTGCATTCTCACAACACCATCTCTAAATGTTGAGTTGGGGATCTAATGTCCTCAGATTCAGAAAATAGCCCGAGTGTTTGACCGCGGGTGAGAACTGCTTTTTTAAGCTGCTGGTAATGCCATACAGACGACTCCTCTCAGGCTGATATAAATAGAGTTTACTGCTTTCCTGATCTGGCCTGCATCACATCACCTTACTGACACTGCAGACAATCACCGCACAACACAACACAACACAACACAACACAACACAACAACAACACGCTCTCTGGATTCAGACCTGCTCTTCTCTTTCAAAAAGTTTGGTATTATTAAAAGTTGTGTATTCATGATCCAATTATAATACGTGTTGAATCACGATAAATAGAATACATACATTTTCAAAGACAAAAGAAAAAAAGAAATTTTGGAGATTCAAATTTAGAAAGACAGATAGATAGATAATAGTTCAAAAAGTGTTAAAATGATTCTTAAAGGAACACTCCACCGTTTTTTCATATTAAATTGTTATTCCCTTAACTAAGACGATCCTGGAGTGATGATATTACTGCGCCGAGTCGAAGCACTGGGAGCCAAGTGCTATTCCGCCATACATTATAGTTATCCATTTTACCCATTCACGTTTTATTTTGCGTCACCATACTTGGTTGTGTAACTGCTCATGTAACTGTATTTAATAGGGAAAACGTGGAGGTGTTTGGTCGCTTCTAACTTCATCTCTGTTTGGATCCTAATGAATGAACTAGGCTATCAAAGTGTCGCCGCGCGCCAGAGCGATTGAGACGAGAAAGGTATGTATCAACTCGTCTTAGTTAAGGGAATAACATAGTTTGATATGAAAAAACGGTGGAGTGTTCCTTTAAACAAATGATTGAAATGTATTTATATATATATATATATATATATATATATATATTTTTTTTTTTTTTTTACCAATAATTCAATGCACAAAACACATTGTCGGTACAAAACATGTTTTTCCTCCGAGTAAAAAAATCCCCATCCACACTACTGCGTTTTAGTTTAGAAACGGAGAATTAAAACGAATACGATCTCCGTCCACACCAGCGTTTTAGTTGTGATCTCGGTCCACATTAAAACGGCTGAAAACGCGGATCACATGACCATTCACCTACACTCCTACACTGGGCATGCGCGTGCCGGTGTAAACACCATTCCTCAGGAACCACATCTTCATTAAAATTATCCCACCATGCGCTGGTTCTTCCCGGCTTAACCCAAAACCGACTTGCCTCCGGCGCATGTAGGCAGTTAACGTTACAGCATCAGGGAAGGATACGCTATGACTGATGACACCCAATCAGAGAGCCGAGCGTGAGCCTCTGCGTCATCGTTTCTAAAGTCCTCGGTTTGTCCCGTCTTCACTAAAACACCCTCCGGAGATTTAAAACGCAAAACGGGTCTGCAGCGTTTCTAAACTTCTCCGTTTTAGGTCTTCGTTTTTGCCGTTTTAGTCTGGACGAGAGGTGCAAACGTAGCAAAAGGTCTCCGTTTCTAAACGAAAACGTAGTAGTGTGGATGGGGCCTTAGATGTAATCTGGTTTCTTTAACCTTGTGTTATTTTTTTTAGTTTTTGTGGATAAAGCCACATCACACAACCTGTTCAACCTGTTCAGTGTTCATGTAGTATGGCCTGTTCATGTCTAACTGCCTAATGTATGTGACCTTATCAGAACAGACCTAAAATGTGTTGTGAACCACCAGGCTCTAGTGCAGAAGGAGTGTTGGGTCAGTGATTCGTACCTTTGATGAGCAGTCGATCTCTGATGGACACTCTATGAGAGGCATCATTAGAGCCCGCAGAGGATCGCCCGGCCCTCATGCCTTCCTCCCTCTTCAGCTTACTGGCTAACGTCAGCATACCAGCACACCAACATACACACACTCACACACCTGTGACCAACACAAATACACGCCATTTTAGTTAACTAAACAGGTCACTTGAAATAAATGTTAACTGAAATAAACTAAACTAAAAATAACTTAGGCCTATTTTATTTTGGCTAGTTGACAAAAAAAAAACATTTCTAATTTTCATTTAGTTTAACTTGACGTACTAATATAAAATAAACAAAATAACAAACAAAGAAAATAAAAAAAACTATATAGGCCTAGACATTATAATTATAATGGAATAATTGAATGGAAAAAATAAAATTATAGACATTATTATTTTAAATTTTAAATGGCTTCCAAGTGCAATAACCCGCACTATTGTGTGCAATATCCTTGTAAATATTTGTCCTATTTATTCACATTATTATTCACAAATAATAATGTGAACATGTTCAGTATCTGTAATTTAATCTCAATAACCCTATCTGTATCTTTATATTGTTATATTTATATATCTGTGCTGGAAGCTTTAATTTCAAGGTAAATTCCACACTTGGCAAAAAGAGCTCTTTCTGAATCTGACCATTTTGTATGTTTTCTGCTAAATCTTTACAATGATAATCTTTTTTTCTTTTCTTTTTTTGCCAAAATATAACAGTTACTAAATTATAAACCTATTACTTTGCCATTCATATTCTTTTAATAGGTTCCTCGAACTCAATAGGCATGTATTATTGAAGCTTTAATCCTCTGTTGTTGTACAAAAAAGGCATAAACTTGTTTGTATAAAGTAAGAATACATTGTAGAAAAATATTTTAAAATAATAATAACAGTGTGCTGCAAAGTGTATATAAATCATAATGTATTTGTTTTTTTAATTCTGAAACAAGCAGCTACTGTATTGTAAATACAGTATTATTACTATTATTATTGAGTGTGCAAATGTAAACTATATGTCATCACTTCCTTATTCCTTCCTCTTTAAACTGTGTCTGGAAGAGACAGAGCACTGAACACCAGAATGCCAGGCATAGGAAAAGTTGTTTTCCTCAGGCAATAATCTCATGAATAGTTAATTTCTATTTTACAAATTTCTATTTTTATCCTTACACACATTATCTGTGTCCTGTCACTGTCATTCGGTTTGTGCTGTGGCAGTTTCTGTCACCAAAACAAACTCATTGTATGTGCAAAACATACCTGGCAAAAAAGCTCTTTCTGATTCTGAATGTTTTAGGAGAGATTGTTTTTATAGCAACTGCAAATCTTTCTGGAGTGTACATCACACACAGATGTGTTTACTGATGCACAAAACACAGTACATTAACTTTACTACTTTTAAACAACAACAACAACAAATATATTGTGAGAAAAAAACAGACTCGCCAAGTATTTTACTAGGCTACATATTCTACTACAGATATTGCATTACAACAAATTAAACACAAAGGGACACACTATTGTGAGAGAACCATGGTATTACCATGTTTTTTGTGACATGGTTTCACGGTAATATGCAACTGACATGTACTACAAAATCAACAAAATCATGTTATATAAACAAGCACTGTGGTAATATAATAGTTTGGAATACCATGTAAATACCCTGGTACAGGAATAGGGTTATCTGTCAGTATAAATCAAAGTACATAGGTATTACCATCTGTTACCATGTCTGATTACCTTTATACTATATACATAAAGATATAAGGCAATAGTAAACCTACTAAAATATGTATATATTGTAGAGACTATAATAACCGTATCAGATGCAGATGTTATGAAATTAAACAATACAAACTTTCATATTCATCAGTTACCGGTTCGGTTTGAGCCTTTATTGTGCTAACATGTTCATTCGCAGCTACACTTTAAACCCCATCACACAGTGCTTTGTTTATCCTTGATTTGAGATGACCATCTGGTAATATACTGAAATGTAGGGACTAAAATATCTTTACATTCATGTTACAACTAAAAAATGTCAATAACTGGGCTGCGATCGATATTACACTTAACGTTACCTGCCGCTGTCAGAGTCACCGAACTGTCCCGTTTACACCATAATCAGGATATTCCCAATTAATTTCACGCCGTTTCCCCTCCAAATAACTTTTATGTAAATCACGTTGAAAGTCGTTAAAATAAATAGAATTGAGTGGAATACTTCGCGGATTAGTTCCGCTGAGTTTAATGATTTCCGCTGCCTGAGCGGTGTAGAAGCCGGAAGTTGTTTCGTTCGTTTAAAATAAAAGTCCGTCTGGAAACAAACGCCACAAATAATTTTCCGCCCTTTTTCTGCAAAGCCAAATGAGATATTGAGCCACTGAGCGATCATTATTTTATGGTGTCCATAGAAACATTAAAC